>JAQOWZ010000158.1:0-242156 GCA_035578165.1 Stenolophus ochropezus | reverse complement strand
ACGCGCTATCTCAGAGTTACCAGACTTGAAATAGCAATTTTCTTGTTGCAATGTTTTCTTTTAGCTAAAATATGAAGAAGAATTACAAAATTCTGGCGCGGAAGCAAATATTTATATAATTTTTTAAAAGAATAATGTCAGATTTTACCTATTCTTGATGAATACGTTGCATATTGTAAGGTACATGGGCTGGATTCTGGAATACCTACCACACTTGATATAGCAATTTTCTTGTTGCATTGTTTTCTTTTAGCTAAAATATAATAAAAAAATTATAAATTTCGGGCGCGGAAGCAAATATTTTATTATTTTTTACAAACTAAAGTCAGATTTAACCTATTCTTGATGAATACGTTGTATACTGTAAGCTACATGGGCTGGATTCTAGAATACCTACCACACTTGAAATAGCTATTTTATTGTTGCAATGTTTTCTTTTAGCTAAAATATGATGAAGAAATATAATATTCGAGCGCGGAAGCAATATTTATATGATTTTTTACAAAAATAAAGTCAGATTTTACCTTTTCTTGAAATTGATATTTTTTTTAAAATAATCATATTAATGCTTTAGGATCTATACTATGGATAATTTTAGCGTTGGACATGCAAAAGTGACCATAACGTGGTACCAATCAAATAATAAACATTTAATTTTCGGGTGTCATTTTAATGTATACGTTCTATATTGTAAACTACATGGGCTGAATTCTAGAATACCTACCAGACTTGAAATAGCAATTTTTTTTGTTGCAATGTTTTCTTTTAGCTAAAATATGATAAAGAATTATAAAATTCGGGCCGCGTAAGCAACTATTGTGATTTCTTACAAAAATAAAATGAGATTTTACCTGTTCTTGATGAATACGTTTGTATTTTGTAAGATACATGGGCAGGATTCTAGAATCACTACCACACTTGAAATAGCAATTTTCTTGTTGCAATGTTTTCTTTTAACTAAAATATGATGAAAAATTATAAAATTTAGGCGCGAAAACAAATAGTTATATGATTTTTAAAAAAAAATATAGTCAGATTTTACCTATTCTCGATAAAATACGTTGTATATTGTAAACTATATGAGCAGGATTCTAGAATACCTACCACACTTAAAATAGCAATTTTCTTGTTGCAATGTTTTCTTTTAACTTAAATATGATGACGAATTATAAAATTCGGGCGCGGAAGCAAATATTTATATGATTTTTTTACAAAAATAAAGTCAGATTTTACCTATTCTCGATAAATACGTTGTATATTGTAAGATACATGGTCTGGATTCTAGAATACCTGCCACACTTGAAATAGCAATTTTCTTGTTGCAATGTTTTTCTTTTAGCTAAAATACAATTAAAAATTATAAAATTTGGGCGCAAGAAGCAAATATTTATATGATTTTTTACTAAAATTAAGTCAGATTTTACCTACTCTCGAAACGGATATTATTGTTAAAACATTCATATTAATGCTTTAGGATCTTATACTATGGATAATTTTAGCATTGGACATGCAAAAGTGAACATAACGTGGTACCAATCAGATAATAAATATTCAATTTTTGGTTGTCATTTTAATGAATACGTTGTATATTGTAAGCTCCATGGGCTGGATTTTAGAAAACCTACCACACTTGAAATAGCAATTTTCTTGTTGCAATGTTTTCTTTTAGCTAAAATATGATAAAGAATTATAAATTTCGGGAGCGGAGCAAATATATATATGATTTTTTACAAAAATAAAGTCATATTTTACGTTTTCTTGATGAATACGTTGTATATTGTAAGCTACATGGGCTGGATTCTAGAATACCTACCACACTGAAATAGCAATTTTCTTGTTGCAATGTTTTCTTTTAAGTAAAATACGATGAAGAATTATAAAATTCGGTCGCGGAAGCAAATATTTATATAATTTTTTTACAAAAATAAAGTCAGATTTTACCTATTCTCGATAAATACGTTGTATATTGTAAGATACATGGTCTGGATTCTAGAATACCTGCCACACTTGAAATAGCAATTTTCTTGTTGCAATGTTTTCTTTTAGCTAAAATACAATTAAAAATTATAAAATTTGGGCGCAGAAGCAAATATTTATATGATTTTTTACTAAAATTAAGTCAGATTTTACCTACTCTCGAAACGGATATTATTGTTAAAACATTCATATTAATGCTTTAGGATCTATACTATGGATAATTTTAGCATTGGACATGCAAAAGTGAACATAACGTGGGTACCAATCAGATAATAAATATTCAATTTTTGGTTGTCATTTTAATGAATACGTTGTATATTGTAAGCTCCATGGGCTGGATTTTAGAAAACCTACCACACTTGAAATAGCAATTTTCTTGTTGCAAATGTTTTCTTTTAGCTAAAATATGATAAAGAATTATAAATTTCGGAGCGGAGCAAATATATATATGATTTTTTACAAAAATAAAGTCATATTTTACGTTTTCTTGATGAATACGTTGTATATTGTAAGCTACATGGGCTGGATTCTAGAATACCTACCACACTTGAAATAGCAATTTTCTTGTTGCAATGTTTTCTTTTAAGTAAAATACGATGAAGAATTATAAAATTCGGTCGCGGAAGCAAATATTTATATAATTTTCTTTGAAATAAAGTCAGATTTTACCTTTTTTTTCATGAATACGTTGTATGTTGTAAGCTACATGGGCTGGATTCTAGAATACCTACCACACTTGAAATTACAATTTTCTTGTTGCAATGTTTTCTTTTAGCTAAAACATGAAGAAGAATTATAAAATTCGGGGCGCGGATGCAAATATTTATATTATTTTTTACCAAAATAAATCCAGATTTTTCCTATTTTTGATGAAAACGTTGTATATTGTAAGCTACATGGGCTGGATTCTAGAATACCTGCCATACTTGAAATAGCAATTTTCTTGTAGCAATGTTTTCTTTTAACTAAAATATGATGAAGAATTATAAAATTACAGCACAGAAGCAAATATTTATATAATTTTTTACAAAAATTAAGTTAGATTTAACCTTTTCTTGATGATTACGTTGTATATTGTAAGCTACATGGGCTGGATTCTAGAACACCTACCACACTTGAAATAGCAATTTTCTTGTTGCAATGTTTTCTTCTAGTTAAAATATGATGAAGAATTATAAAATTCGTTCGCGGAAGCAAATATTTATATGATTTTTTCCAAAAATTAAGTCAGATTTTACCTATTCTTGATACTGATATTTTTGTTAAAACATTCATATTAATGCTTTAGGATCTATACTATGGATAATTTTAGCATTAAACATGCAAAAGTGAACATAACGTGGTACCAATCAGATAATAAATATTCAATTTTCGGGTGTCATTTTAATGAATACGTTGTATATTGTAAGCTACATGTGCTGGATTTTAGAAAACCTACCACACTTGAAATAGCAATTTTTTTGTTGCAATCTTTTCTTTTAACTAAAATATGATGAATATTTATAAAAATCGGGCGCGGAAGCAAATAGTTATATGATTTTTTTTTAAAAATTAAGTCTGATTTTACCTATTCTCGATAAATACGTTGTATATTGTAAGCTACAAGGGCTGTATTCTAGAATACCTACCACATTTGGAATAGCAATTTTCTTGTTGCAATGTTTTCTTTTAGCTAAAACATGATGAAGAATTATAAAATTCGGGCGTGGTAGCAAATATTTATATGATTTCTTACAAAAATAAATTCAGATTTTACCTATTCTTGATGGATACGTTGTATATTGTAAGCTACATGTGCTGAATTCTAGAATACCTACCACACATGAAATAGCAATTTTCTTATTGCAATGTTTTCTTTTAGCTAAAATATGATGAAGAATTATAAAATTCGGAAGCGGAGCAAATATTTATATGATTTTTTACAAAAATAAAGTCAGATTTTACCTTTTCTTGATGAATACGTTGTATAATGTAAGCTACATGAGCTGGATTCTAGAATACCTACCACACTTGAAATAGCAATTTTCTTGTTGCAATGTTTTCTTTTAACTAAAATATGATGAAGAATTATAAAATTCGGTCGCGGAAGCAAATAGTTATATGATTTTTTTACAAAAATAAAGTCAGATTTTACCTATTCTCGATAAATACGTTGTAAATTGTAAGCTACATGGGCTGGATTCTAGAATACCTACACATTTGGATTAGCAATTTTCTTGTTGCAAAGTTTTCTTTTAGCTAAAACATGATGAAGGAATTATAATATTCGGCGTGGAAGCAATATTTATATGATTTTTTACAAAAGTAAAGTCAGATTTTACCTATTCTTGATGAATACGTTGTATATTGTAAGCTACATGGGCTGAATTCTAGAATACCTACCACACTTGAAATAGCAATTTTCTTGTTGAAATGTTTTCTTTTAGCTAAAATATGATGAAAAATGATAAAATTCGGTCGCGGAAGCAAATATTTATATAATTTTTTTTTAAATAAAGTCAGATTTTACCTTTTTTTTCATGAATACGTGTATGTTGTCAGCTACATGGGCTGGATTCTAGAATACCTACCACACTTGAAATAGCAATTTTCTTGTTGCAATGTTTACTTTTAGCTAAAACATGAAGAAGAATTATAAAATTCGGGCGCGGGATGCAAAATATTTATATTATTTTTTACCAAAATAAATCCAGATTTTACCTAATTTTGTTTAAAACGTTGTATATTGTATGCTACATGGGCTGGATTCTAGAATATCTGCCACACTTGAAATAGCAATTTTCTTGTAGCAATGTTTTTTTTTAACTAAAATATGATGAAGAATTATAAAATTACGGCGCAGAAGCAAATATTTATATGATTTTTTTACAAAAATAAAGTTAGATATTACCATTTCTTGAATACTTTGTATATTGTAAGCTACATGGGCTAGATTCTAGAATACCTATCACACTTGAAATAGCAATTTTCTTGATGCAATGTTTTCTTTTAGCTAAAGTACGATAAATAATTATAAAATTCGGGCGCGGAAGCAAATAGTTATATGATTGTTTTACAAAAATAAAGTCAGATTTTACCTATTCTTGATGAATACGTTTTATAATTGTAAGCTACATGGGCTGTATTCTAGAATACCAACCACACTTGAAATAGAAATTTTCTTGTTGCAATGTTTTCTTTTAGCTAAAATATGACATAGAATTATAAAATTCGGGCGTGGAAGCCAATATTTATATGATTTTTTACAAAAATAATGTCAGATTATACCTATTCTTGATGAATACGTTGTATATTTTAAGCAACATGGGCTGGATTCTAAAATACCTAAAATACTTGAAATAGCAATTTTCTTGTTGCAATGTGCTCTTTTAGATAAAAAATAAAGAAAAATTATAAAATTAGGGCGCGGAAGCAAATATTTATATAATTTTTTACAAAAATAAAGTCAGATTTTATCTTTTCTTGATGAATACGTTGTATATTGTAAGCTACATGGGCTATATTCTAAAATACCTACCACACTTGAAATAGTAATTTTCTTGTTGCAATGTTCTCTTTTACCTAAAATATGATAAAAAATTATAAAATTCGGGCGCGGAAGCAAATATTTATATGATTTTTTTACAAAAATAAAGTCAGATATTACCATTTCTTGATGAATACTTTGTATATTGTAAGCTACATGGGCTGGATTCTAGAATACCTATCACACTTGAAATAGCAATTTTCTTGTTGCAATGTTTTCTTTTAGCTAAAGTACGATAAATAATTATAAAATTCGGGCGCGGAAGCAAATAGTTATATGATTGTTTTACAAAAATAAAGTCTGATTTTACCTATTCTTGATGAATACGTTGTATATTGTAAGCTACGTGGGCTGTATTCTAAAATACCAACCACACTTGAAATAGCAATTTTCTTGTTGCAATGTTTTCTTTTAGCTAAAGTACGATAAATAATTATAAAATTCGGGCGCGGAAGCAAATAGTTATATGATTTTTTTACAAAAAATAATGTCAGATTATACCTATTCTTGATGAATACGTTGTATATTCTAAGCAATATGGGCTGGATTCTTAAATACCTAAAATACTTGAAATAGCAATTTTCTTGTAGCCGGTGTGTTCTTTTAGATAAATATGAAGAAAAATTATAAATTTCGGGCGCGGAAGCAAATATTTATATAATTTTTTACAAAAATAAAGTCAGATTTTATCTTTTCTTAATGAATACGTTGTACATTGTAAGCTACATGGGCTGGGGTCTTGAATACCTACCACACTTGAAATAGCAATTTTCTTGTTGCAATGTTATCTTTTAGCTCAAATATGATGAAGAATTATAAAATTTGGGCGCGGAAGCAAATTTTTATATGATTTTTTACAAACATAAAGTCAATTTTTACCTATTCTTGAAATGGATATTTTGGTAAAACATTCCATTCTCATGGTTTAGGATCTATACTATGGATTTTTTTTGGCAATGGACATGCAAAAGTGATCATTACGTGGGTACCAATCAGATAATAAACATTCAACTTTCGAGTGTCATTTTAATGAATACGTTGTATATTGTAAGCTACATGGGCTGGATTCTAGAATACCTACCACCATTGAAATAGCAATTTTCCTCTTGCAATGTTTTCTTTTAGCTAAAATATAATGAAAAATAATAAAATTCGGGCGCGGAAGCAAATATTTATATGATTTTTTCAAAAATAAAGTCAGATTTTACCTACTTTTGATGAATACGTTGTATATTGTAAGCTATATGGGCTAGATTCTAGAATACCTACCACACTTGAAAAAAGCAATTTTCTTGTTGCAATGTTTTCTTTTTGCTAAAATATGATGAAGATTTATAAAATTCGTGTGCGGAAGCAAATATTTAAATTACTTTTGACAAAAATAAAGTCAGTTTTTGCCTTTTCTTGATTAAATACGTTGTATATTGTAAGCTACAAAGGCTAGATTCTAGATGACCTACCACACTTGAAATAGCAATTTGCTTGTTGCAATGTTTTCTTTTAGCTAAAATATGATAAAGAATTATAAACTTCGGGGCGCGGAAACAAATTTTTATATGATTTTTTACAAAAATTAAGTCAGATTTTACCTATTCTTGAAATGGATATCTTTGTTAAAACATTCATAATTATGCTTTAGGATGTATTCTATAGATAATTTTAGCATTGTACATGCAAAAGTGACTAAAACGTAGGTACCAATCAGATAATAAACATTCAATTTTCGGGTGTCATTTTAATGAATACGTTGTATATTGTAAG
Source organism: Stenolophus ochropezus (assembly GCA_035578165.1). Taxonomy (NCBI): domain Eukaryota; kingdom Metazoa; phylum Arthropoda; class Insecta; order Coleoptera; family Carabidae; genus Stenolophus; species Stenolophus ochropezus. The sequence goes on along the minus strand of JAQOWZ010000158.1, from coordinate 234,892 downwards.
CTACATGGCTGGATTCTAGAATACCTACCACACTTCAAATTGCTATTTTCTTGTTGCAATCTTTTCTTTTATCTAAATTATGATAAAGAATTATAAAATTCGGTCGCGGAAACAAATATTTATACAATTGTTTAAAAAATTAAGTCAGATTTTACCTGCTGTTGATGATTACGTTGTATATTGTAAGCTAAATGGGCTGGATTCTAGAATACCTACCATACTTGAAATAGCATATTTCTTGCTGCAATGTTTTCTTTTAGCTAAAATATGATTAAGAATTATAAAATTCGGGCGCTGGAGCAAATATTTATATGATTTTTTACAAAAATAAAGTCAGATTTTACGTATTCTTTAAATGGATATTTTTGTTTAAATCATTCATATTCATGCTTTAGGATCTATACTATGGATGGTTTTTTAAGCATTGAACACGCAAAAGTGACTAAAACGTGGTACTAATCAGATGAAAAACATTCTATTTTCGTGTGTCATTTTAATTAATACTTTGTATATTGTAAGCTACATGGGCTGGATTCTAGAATACGTACTACACTTGAAATAGCAATTTTCTTGCTGCAATGTTTTTTTTTAGCTAAAATATGATGAAGAATTATTTAAATTCGGGCGCGGAGCAAATATTTATATGTTTTTAAATAAATAAAGTCAGATTTTACCTATTCTTGAAATGGATATCTTTGTTAAAACATTCATATTCATACTTTAGGATTTATTCTATGGATAATTTTAGCATTGGACATGCAAAAGTGACCATACCATAGTACCAATCAGGTAATAAACATTCAATTTTCGGGTGTCATTTTAATGAATACGTTGTATATTGTAAGCTACATGGGCTGGTTTCTAGAATAACTACCACATTTGAAATAGCAATTTTCTTGTTGCGGCCGTGACCGTTGTTGCATTATATTTACCGATACGATGGTGTTTTATATTTGATAGATCTATATCTTTATGAACAGCTGTAATTATTTCTTTAATAGTATTATTTTCTTGAGTTATTCGAGAGGATTTATCTATTTCCGAATTAATTTCATTTAGTCCGAAAATAACAATATTATTTTTTTCTTTTTTCGCGCTCTGTAATCTCCGTTATTATATCCTCAAAATTAAATGCGACATCTGATTGAGTAGCAGAGATGTTATTTTTGAGGGTTTTCAAGTGATCTACTTCATTTTGAAGCTTTAATACAGATTCGTGCAGAGTACTTAGAAATTATTAAATGTTTGACAATTGTTGCAGTTCCATGAGATGGATTCCTTACTTTGAATTAATTTTGTTTCAGTTTTAGAAATTCCAACACAAGTATGCAGAAATGTCTTTTTACATATATTACAATGTAACACTTTACTTTGATCGATTTCTTCATTACAACAATTGCAAACATATACAACCATCGTAGTACATAAGTTGAGTTGGTATTGGTTTTTATGTTGCTTAGAAGAAGAAACAAACTTGTGGTTTGGCCACTGACAACGTGCAGGAAGCGGATGAATTAAAAACACTACTGTTTGTCACACTATCAGCACTGCTCTGAGTAAAGATTTCAAATCAAAAATCTTGTTTTATTAAATGTAGCGCAGAAAAACACTTTAATCACTCAAAAATATCACACTGTATAGTAAACACTTTACACTGGTTCAACTTTAATGTAGGAATTATATTTAGATACCACTTAGATTTTAAATTTTGTGGAGCTTTCAAAGAAACACAACTGACACCTCTGAATATCTACTACTACTTGATGAAATAGAAATTTTCTTGTTGCAATGTTTTCTTCTAGTCAAAATATGATGAAAAATTATAAAATTCGGGCGCGGAAGCAAATATTTATATGATTTTTAACAAAAATAACGTCAGATTTTACCTTTTCTTGATGAATACGTTGTATATTGTGAGCTACATATGCTGGATTCTAGAATACCTACCACACTTGAAATAGTAATTTTCTTGTTGAAATGTTTTCTTTTAGCTAAAATATGATGAAGAATTATAAAATTCTGGCGCGGAAGCAAAAATTTATATGATTTTTTGCAAAATTAAAGTCAGATTTTACCTTTTCTTGATGAATACGTTGTATATTGTAAGCTACATGGGCTGGATTTTAGAATACCTACCATACTTGTAATAGCAATTTTCTTGTTGCAATGTTTTCTTTTAGATAAAATATGATGAGGGATTATAAAATTCGGGCGCGGAAGAAAATATTTATATGATTTTTTACAAAATTAAAGTCAGATTTTACCTATTCTTGAAATGGATATCATGCTTTAGGATCTATACTATGGATATTTTTAGCATTGGACATGCAAAAGTGACCATAACGTAGATCCAATCAAATAATAAGCATTAAATTTCCGGGTGTCATTTTAATAAATACGCTGTATATTGTAATCTACAAGGACTGGATTCTAGAATACCTACCACACTTGAAATAGCAATTTTCTTGTAGCAATGTTTTCTTTTAGCTAACATATGATGAAGAATTATAAAATTCGGGCGCGAAAGCAAATATTTATATGATTTTTTACTAAAATAAAGTCAGATTTCACCCATTCTTGATGAATACGTTGTATATTGTAAGGATACATGGGCTGGATTCTAGAATACCTACCACACTTGAAATAGCAATTTTTTTGTTGCAATGTTTTCATTTAGCTAAAATGTGATGATAAATTTTAAAATTCGGGCGCGGAAGTAAATATTTGTATGATTTTTTTACAAAAAAAAGTCAGATTTTACATTTTCTTGATGAATACGTTGTATATAGTAAGCTACATGGGCTGGATTCTAGAATACCTACCACACTTGAAATAGCAATTTTCTTGTTGCAATGTTTTCATTTAGCTAAAATGTGATGAAGAATTATAAAATTCGGGCGCGGAAGCAATAATTTGTATGATTTTTTAGAAAAACAATGTCAGATTTTACCTATTCTTGATGAATACGTTGTATATTGTAAGCTACATGGGCTGGATTCTAGAATACCTACCACATTTGAAATATATATTTTCTTGTTTCAATGGTTTTCTTTTAGCTAAAATATGATGAAAAATTATAAAATTCGAGCGCGGAAGAAAATATTATATGATTTTTTTAAAAAATAAAGTCAGATTTTAGCTTTTCTTAATGAATACGTTGTATATTGTAAGCTACATGGGCTGAATTCTAGAATATCTACCACACTTGAAATAGCTATTTTCTTGTTCCAATGTTTTCTTTTAGCTAAAACATGATGAAGAGTTATAAAATTCGGGCGCGGAAGCAAATATTTATATGATTTTTTCCAAAAACAAAGTCAGATTTTACCTATTCTTGATGAATACGTTGTATATTGTAAGCTTCATGGGCTGGATTCTTGAATTCCTACCATACTTGAAATAACAATTTTCTTGTTGCAATGTTTTCTTTTAGCTAAAATATGATGAATAATTACAAAATTCGGGCGCGGAAGCAAATATTTATATGATTTTTTACAAAAATAAATTCAGATTTTACCTATTCTTGATGAATACGTTGTATATTGTAAGCTACAAGGGCTGGATTCTAGAATATCTACCACATTTGAAATAGCAATTTTCTTGTTGCAATGTTTTCTTTTAGCTAAAATATAATAAATAATTATAAAATTCGGGCGCGGAAGCAAATATTTATATGATTTTTTACAAAAATAAATTCAGATTTTACCTATTCTTGATGAATACGTTGTATATTGTAAGCTACAAGGGCTGGATTCTAGAATACCTATCACACTTGAAATAGCAAGTTTCTTGTTTCAATGTTTTCTTTTAGCTAAAATATGATGAAGAATTATAAAAATCGGGCCGCAGAAGATTATATTTATATGACTTTCTACAAAAATAAAGTCAGATTTTACCTTTTCTTGATGAATATGTTGTATATTGTAAGCTACATGGGCTGGATTCTAGAATACCTACCACACTTGAAATAGCAATTTTCATGTTGCAATGTTTTCTTTTAGCTAAAATATGATGAAAAATTATAAAATTCGGGCGCGGAAGCCAATGTTTATATGATTTTTTACAAAAATAAAGTCAGATTTTACCTTTTCTTGAAGAATATATTGTTTATTGTAAGCTACATAGGCTGGATTCTAAATACCTACCACACTTATAATAGCAAATTTCTTGTAGCAATGTTTTCTTTTAGATAAAATATGATGAAGAATTATAAAATTCGGGCGCGGAAGCAAATATTTATATGATCTTTTACAAAAATAATGTCAAATTTTACCTATTCTTGATGAACACGTTGTAAATTGTAAGCTATATGGGCTAGATTCTAGAATACCTACCACACTTAAAATAGCAATTTTCTTGTTGCAATGTTTTCTTTTAGTTAAAATATGATAAAAAATTATAAAACTTGGGTGCGGAAGCAAATATTTACATGATTTTTTCCAAAAATAAAGTCAAATTTTACCTATTCTTGATGAAAATGTTGTATATTGTAAGCTACATGGGCTGGATTCTAGAATACCTACCACACTTCAAATAGCAATTTTCTTGCTGCATTGTTTTCTTTTCGCTAAAATATGATAAAGGAGTATAAAATTCGGGCGCGGAAGCAAATGTTTAAATGATTTTATACAAAAATAAAGTCAGATTTTACGTATTTTTGATGGATATGTTGTATGTTGTAAGCTACATGGGCTGGATTCTAGAATACCTACGACACTTGAAATAGCAATTTTCTTGTTGCAATGTTTTCTTTTAGCTAAAATATGAAGAAAAATTATAAAATTCGGGCGCGGAATCAAATATTTATATGATTTTTTACAAAAATAAAGTCAGATTTTACTTATTCTTGATAAATACGTTGTATATTGTAAGCTACATGGGCTGGATTCTAGAATATCTACCACACTTGAAATAGCAATTTTCTTGTCGCAATGTACTCTTTTAACTAAAATATGATGAAAAATTATAATATTCGGGCGCGGAAGCAAATATTTATATGATTTTTTACAAAAATAAACTCAGATTTTACCTATTCTTGATGAATACGTTGTATATTGTAAGCTACATGGGCTGTATTCTAGAATACCTACCACACTTGAAATAGCAATTTTCTTGTTGCAATGTTTTCTTTTAGCTAAAATATGATAAAGAGATATAAAATTCGGGCGCGGAAGCAAATATTTATATAATTTTTTACAAAAATATTGTCAGATTATACCTTTTTTTGATGAATACGTTGTATATTGCAAGCTACATGGGCTGGATTCTAGAATACCTAAAATACTTGAAATAGCAATTTTCTTGTTGCAATATGTTCTTTTAAATAAAATATGAAGAAAAATTATGAAATTCGGGCGCGGAAGCAAATATTTATATGATTTTTGACAAAAATAATGTCAGATTTTATCTTTTCTTGATGAATACGTTGTATATTGTAAGGTACATAGGCTGGATTCTGGAATAACTACCAGACTTGAAATAGCAATTTTCTTGTTGCAATGTTTTCTTTTAGCTAAAATATGAAGAAGAATTACAAAATTCTGGCGCGGAAGCAAATATTTATATAATTTTTTAAAAGAATAATGTCAGATTTTACCTATTCTTGATGAATACGTTGCATATTGTAAGGTACATGGGCTGGATTCTGGAATACCTACCACACTTGATATAGCAATTTTCTTGTTGCATTGTTTTCTTTTAGCTAAAATATAATAAAAAATTATAAATTTCGGGCGCGGAAGCAAATATTTATATTATTTTTTACAAAACTAAAGTCAGATTTAACCTATTCTTGATGAATACGTTGTATACTGTAAGCTACATGGGCTGGATTCTAGAATACCTACCACACTTGAAATAGCTATTTTATTGTTGCAATGTTTTCTTTTAGCTAAAATATGATGAAGAAATATAATATTCGAGCGCGGAAGCAAATATTTATATGATTTTTTACAAAAATAAAGTCAGATTTTACCTTTTCTTGAAATTGATATTTTTTTTAAAATAATCATATTAATGCTTTAGGATCTATACTATGGATAATTTTAGCGTTGGACATGCAAAAGTGACCATAACGTGGTACCAATCAAATAATAAACATTTAATTTTCGGGTGTCATTTTAATGTATACGTTCTATATTGTAAACTACATGGGCTGAATTCTAGAATACCTACCAGACTTGAAATAGCAATTTTTTTGTTGCAATGTTTTCTTTTAGCTAAAATATGATAAAGAATTATAAAATTCGGCCGCGTAAGCAACTATTGTGATTTCTTACAAAAATAAAATGAGATTTTACCTGTTCTTGATGAATACGTTGTATATTGTAAGATACATGGGCAGGATTCTAGAATCACTACCACACTTGAAATAGCAATTTTCTTGTTGCAATGTTTTCTTTTAACTAAAATATGATGAAAAATTATAAAATTTAGGCGCGAAAACAAATAGTTATATGATTTTTAAAAAAAAATAAAGTCAGATTTTACCTATTCTCGATAAATACGTTGTATATTGTAAACTATATGAGCAGGATTCTAGAATACCTACCACACTTAAAATAGCAATTTTCTTGTTGCAATGTTTTCTTTTAACTTAAATATGATGAAGAATTATAAAATTCGGGCGCGGAAGCAAATATTTATATGATTTTTTTACAAAAATAAAGTCAGATTTTACCTATTCTCGATAAATACGTTGTATATTGTAAGATACATGGTCTGGATTCTAGAATACCTGCCACACTTGAAATAGCAATTTTCTTGTTGCAATGTTTTCTTTTAGCTAAAATACAATTAAAAATTATAAAATTTGGGCGCAGAAGCAAATATTTATATGATTTTTTACTAAAATTAAGTCAGATTTTACCTACTCTCGAAACGGATATTATTGTTAAAACATTCATATTAATGCTTTAGGATCTATACTATGGATAATTTTAGCATTGGACATGCAAAAGTGAACATAACGTGGTACCAATCAGATAATAAATATTCAATTTTTGGTTGTCATTTTAATGAATACGTTGTATATTGTAAGCTCCATGGGCTGGATTTTAGAAAACCTACCACACTAGAAATAGCAATTTTCTTGTTGCAATGTTTTCTTTTAGCTAAAATATGATAAAGAATTATAAATTTCGGGAGCGGAGCAAATATATATATGATTTTTTACAAAAATAAAGTCATATTTTACGTTTTCTTGATGAATACGTTGTATATTGTAAGCTACATGGGCTGGATTCTAGAATACCTACCACACTTGAAATAGCAATTTTCTTGTTGCAATGTTTTCTTTTAAGTAAAATACGATGAAGAATTATAAAATTCGGTCGCGGAAGCAAATATTTATATAATTTTCTTTGAAATAAAGTCAGATTTTACCTTTTTTTTCATGAATACGTTGTATGTTGTAAGCTACATGGGCTGGATTCTAGAATACCTACCACACTTGAAATTACAATTTTCTTGTTGCAATGTTTTCTTTTAGCTAAAACATGAAGAAGAATTATAAAATTCGGGCGCGGATGCAAATATTTATATTATTTTTTACCAAAATAAATCCAGATTTTTCCTATTTTTGATGAAAACGTTGTATATTGTAAGCTACATGGGCTGGATTCTAGAATACCTGCCATACTTGAAATAGCAATTTTCTTGTAGCAATGTTTTCTTTTAACTAAAATATGATGAAGAATTATAAAATTACAGCACAGAAGCAAATATTTATATAATTTTTTACAAAAATTAAGTTAGATTTAACCTTTTCTTGATGATTACGTTGTATATTGTAAGCTACATGGGCTGGATTCTAGAACACCTACCACACTTGAAATAGCAATTTTCTTGTTGCAATGTTTTCTTCTAGTTAAAATATGATGAAGAATTATAAAATTCGTTCGCGGAAGCAAATATTTATATGATTTTTTCCAAAAATTAAGTCAGATTTTACCTATTCTTGATACTGATATTTTTGTTAAAACATTCATATTAATGCTTTAGGATCTATACTATGGATAATTTTAGCATTAAACATGCAAAAGTGAACATAACGTGGTACCAATCAGATAATAAATATTCAATTTTCGGGTGTCATTTTAATGAATACGTTGTATATTGTAAGCTACATGTGCTGGATTTTAGAAAACCTACCACACTTGAAATAGCAATTTTTTTGTTGCAATCTTTTCTTTTAACTAAAATATGATGAATATTTATAAAAATCGGGCGCGGAAGCAAATAGTTATATGATTTTTTTTTAAAAATTAAGTCTGATTTTACCTATTCTCGATAAATACGTTGTATATTGTAAGCTACAAGGGCTGTATTCTAGAATACCTACCACATTTGGAATAGCAATTTTCTTGTTGCAATGTTTTCTTTTAGCTAAAACATGATGAAGAATTATAAAATTCGGGCGTGGTAGCAAATATTTATATGATTTCTTACAAAAATAAATTCAGATTTTACCTATTCTTGATGGATACGTTGTATATTGTAAGCTACATGTGCTGAATTCTAGAATACCTACCACACATGAAATAGCAATTTTCTTATTGCAATGTTTTCTTTTAGCTAAAATATGATGAAGAATTATAAAATTCGGAAGCGGAGCAAATATTTATATGATTTTTTACAAAAATAAAGTCAGATTTTACCTTTTCTTGATGAATACGTTGTATAATGTAAGCTACATGAGCTGGATTCTAGAATACCTACCACACTTGAAATAGCAATTTTCTTGTTGCAATGTTTTCTTTTAACTAAAATATGATGAAGAATTATAAAATTCGGTCGCGGAAGCAAATAGTTATATGATTTTTTTACAAAAATAAAGTCAGATTTTACCTATTCTCGATAAATACGTTGTAAATTGTAAGCTACATGGGCTGGATTCTAGAATACCTACCACATTTGGATTAGCAATTTTCTTGTTGCAAAGTTTTCTTTTAGCTAAAACATGATGAAGAATTATAATATTCGGGCGTGGAAGCCAATATTTATATGATTTTTTACAAAAGTAAAGTCAGATTTTACCTATTCTTGATGAATACGTTGTATATTGTAAGCTACATGGGCTGAATTCTAGAATACCTACCACACTTGAAATAGCAATTTTCTTGTTGAAATGTTTTCTTTTAGCTAAAATATGATGAAAAATGATAAAATTCGGTCGCGGAAGCAAATATTTATATAATTTTTTTTTAAATAAAGTCAGATTTTACCTTTTTTTTCATGAATACGTTCTATGTTGTCAGCTACATGGGCTGGATTCTAGAATACCTACCACACTTGAAATAGCAATTTTCTTGTTGCAATGTTTACTTTTAGCTAAAACATGAAGAAGAATTATAAAATTCGGGCGCGGATGCAAATATTTATATTATTTTTTACCAAAATAAATCCAGATTTTACCTAATTTTGTTTAAAACGTTGTATATTGTATGCTACATGGGCTGGATTCTAGAATATCTGCCACACTTGAAATAGCAATTTTCTTGTAGCAATGTTTTCTTTTAACTAAATTATGATGAAGAATTATAAAATTACGGCGCAGAAGCAAATATTTATATGATTTTTTTACAAAAATAAAGTTAGATATTACCATTTCTTGAATACTTTGTATATTGTAAGCTACATGGGCTAGATTCTAGAATACCTATCACACTTGAAATAGCAATTTTCTTGATGCAATGTTTTCTTTTAGCTAAAGTACGATAAATAATTATAAAATTCGGGCGCGGAAGCAAATAGTTATATGATTGTTTTACAAAAATAAAGTCAGATTTTACCTATTCTTGATGAATACGTTTTATATTGTAAGCTACATGGGCTGTATTCTAGAATACCAACCACACTTGAAATAGAAATTTTCTTGTTGCAATGTTTTCTTTTAGCTAAAATATGACATAGAATTATAAAATTCGGGCGTGGAAGCCAATATTTATATGATTTTTTACAAAAATAATGTCAGATTATACCTATTCTTGATGAATACGTTGTATATTTTAAGCAACATGGGCTGGATTCTAAAATACCTAAAATACTTGAAATAGCAATTTTCTTGTTGCAATGTGCTCTTTTAGATAAAAAATAAAGAAAAATTATAAAATTAGGGCGCGGAAGCAAATATTTATATAATTTTTTACAAAAATAAAGTCAGATTTTATCTTTTCTTGATGAATACGTTGTATATTGTAAGCTACATGGGCTATATTCTAAAATACCTACCACACTTGAAATAGTAATTTTCTTGTTGCAATGTTCTCTTTTACCTAAAATATGATAAAAAATTATAAAATTCGGGCGCGGAAGCAAATATTTATATGATTTTTTTACAAAAATAAAGTCAGATATTACCATTTCTTGATGAATACTTTGTATATTGTAAGCTACATGGGCTGGATTCTAGAATACCTATCACACTTGAAATAACAATTTTCTTGTTGCAATGTTTTCTTTTAGCTAAAGTACGATAAATAATTATAAAATTCGGGCGCGGAAGCAAATAGTTATATGATTGTTTTACAAAAATAAAGTCTGATTTTACCTATTCTTGATGAATACGTTGTATATTGTAAGCTACGTGGGCTGTATTCTAAAATACCAACCACACTTGAAATAGCAATTTTCTTGTTGCAATGTTTTCTTTTAGCTAAAGTACGATAAATAATTATAAAATTCGGGCGCGGAAGCAAATAGTTATATGATTTTTTACAAAAATAATGTCAGATTATACCTATTCTTGATGAATACGTTGTATATTCTAAGCAATATGGGCTGGATTCTTAAATACCTAAAATACTTGAAATAGCAATTTTCTTGTAGCCGTGTGTTCTTTTAGATAAAATATGAAGAAAAATTATAAATTTCGGGCGCGGAAGCAAATATTTATATAATTTTTTACAAAAATAAAGTCAGATTTTATCTTTTCTTAATGAATACGTTGTACATTGTAAGCTACATGGGCTGGGGTCTTGAATACCTACCACACTTGAAATAGCAATTTTCTTGTTGCAATGTTATCTTTTAGCTCAAATATGATGAAGAATTATAAAATTTGGGCGCGGAAGCAAATTTTTATATGATTTTTTACAAAAATAAAGTCAATTTTTACCTATTCTTGAAATGGATATTTTGGTAAAACATTCATTCTCATGGTTTAGGATCTATACTATGGATTTTTTTTGGCAATGGACATGCAAAAGTGATCATAACGTGGTACCAATCAGATAATAAACATTCAACTTTCGAGTGTCATTTTAATGAATACGTTGTATATTGTAAGCTACATGGGCTGGATTCTAGAATACCTACCACCATTGAAATAGCAATTTTCCTCTTGCAATGTTTTCTTTTAGCTAAAATATAATGAAAAATAATAAAATTCGGGCGCGGAAGCAAATATTTATATGATTTTTTCAAAAATAAAGTCAGATTTTACCTACTTTTGATGAATACGTTGTATATTGTAAGCTATATGGGCTAGATTCTAGAATACCTACCACACTTGAAAAAGCAATTTTCTTGTTGCAATGTTTTCTTTTTGCTAAAATATGATGAAGATTTATAAAATTCGTGTGCGGAAGCAAATATTTAAATTACTTTTGACAAAAATAAAGTCAGTTTTTGCCTTTTCTTGATTAATACGTTGTATATTGTAAGCTACAAAGGCTAGATTCTAGATGACCTACCACACTTGAAATAGCAATTTGCTTGTTGCAATGTTTTCTTTTAGCTAAAATATGATAAAGAATTATAAACTTCGGGCGCGGAAACAAATTTTTATATGATTTTTTACAAAAATTAAGTCAGATTTTACCTATTCTTGAAATGGATATCTTTGTTAAAACATTCATAATTATGCTTTAGGATGTATTCTATAGATAATTTTAGCATTGTACATGCAAAAGTGACTAAAACGTAGTACCAATCAGATAATAAACATTCAATTTTCGGGTGTCATTTTAATGAATACGTTGTATATTGTAAGCTACATGGGCTGGATTCTAGAATACCTACCACACTTCAAATTGCTATTTTCTTGTTGCAATCTTTTCTTTTATCTAAATTATGATAAAGAATTATAAAATTCGGTCGCGGAAACAAATATTTATACAATTGTTTAAAAAATTAAGTCAGATTTTACCTGCTGTTGATGATTACGTTGTATATTGTAAGCTAAATGGGCTGGATTCTAGAATACCTACCATACTTGAAATAGCATATTTCTTGCTGCAATGTTTTCTTTTAGCTAAAATATGATTAAGAATTATAAAATTCGGGCGCTGGAGCAAATATTTATATGATTTTTTACAAAAATAAAGTCAGATTTTACGTATTCTTTAAATGGATATTTTTGTTAAATCATTCATATTCATGCTTTAGGATCTATACTATGGATGGTTTTAAGCATTGAACACGCAAAAGTGACTAAAACGTGGTACTAATCAGATGAAAAACATTCTATTTTCGTGTGTCATTTTAATTAATACTTTGTATATTGTAAGCTACATGGGCTGGATTCTAGAATACGTACTACACTTGAAATAGCAATTTTCTTGCTGCAATGTTTTTTTTTAGCTAAAATATGATGAAGAATTATTAAATTCGGGCGCGGAGCAAATATTTATATGTTTTTAAATAAATAAAGTCAGATTTTACCTATTCTTGAAATGGATATCTTTGTTAAAACATTCATATTCATACTTTAGGATTTATTCTATGGATAATTTTAGCATTGGACATGCAAAAGTGACCATACCATAGTACCAATCAGGTAATAAACATTCAATTTTCGGGTGTCATTTTAATGAATACGTTGTATATTGTAAGCTACATGGGCTGGTTTCTAGAATAACTACCACATTTGAAATAGCAATTTTCTTGTTGCGGCCGTGACCGTTGTGCATTATATTTACCGATACGATGGTGTTTTATATTTGATAGATCTATATCTTTATGAACAGCTGTAATTATTTCTTTAATAGTATTATTTTCTTGAGTTATTCGAGAGGATTTATCTATTTCCGAATTAATTTCATTTAGTCCGAAAATAACAATATTATTTTTTCTTTTTTCGCGCTCTGTAATCTCCGTTATTATATCCTCAAAATTAAATGCGACATCTGATTGAGTAGCAGAGATGTTATTTTTGAGGGTTTTCAAGTGATCTACTTCATTTTGAAGCTTTAATACAGATTCGTGCAGAGTACTTAGAAATTATTAAATGTTTGACAATTGTTGCAGTTCCATGAGATGGATTCCTTACTTTGAATTAATTTTGTTTCAGTTTTAGAAATTCCAACACAAGTATGCAGAAATGTCTTTTTACATATATTACAATGTAACACTTTACTTTGATCGATTTCTTCATTACAACAATTGCAAACATATACAACCATCGTAGTACATAAGTTGAGTTGGTATTGGTTTTTATGTTGCTTAGAAGAAGAAACAAACTTGTGGTTTGGCCACTGACAACGTGCAGGAAGCGGATGAATTAAAAACACTACTGTTTGTCACACTATCAGCACTGCTCTGAGTAAAGATTTCAAATCAAAAATCTTGTTTTATTAAATGTAGCGCAGAAAAACACTTTAATCACTCAAAAATATCACACTGTATAGTAAACACTTTACACTGGTTCAACTTTAATGTAGGAATTATATTTAGATACCACTTAGATTTTAAATTTTGTGGAGCTTTCAAAGAAACACAACTGACACCTCTGAATATCTACTACTACTTGATGAAATAGAAATTTTCTTGTTGCAATGTTTTCTTCTAGTCAAAATATGATGAAAAATTATAAAATTCGGGCGCGGAAGCAAATATTTATATGATTTTTAACAAAAATAACGTCAGATTTTACCTTTTCTTGATGAATACGTTGTATATTGTGAGCTACATATGCTGGATTCTAGAATACCTACCACACTTGAAATAGTAATTTTCTTGTTGAAATGTTTTCTTTTAGCTAAAATATGATGAAGAATTATAAAATTCTGGCGCGGAAGCAAAAATTTATATGATTTTTTGCAAAATTAAAGTCAGATTTTACCTTTTCTTGATGAATACGTTGTATATTGTAAGCTACATGGGCTGGATTTTAGAATACCTACCATACTTGTAATAGCAATTTTCTTGTTGCAATGTTTTCTTTTAGATAAAATATGATGAGGGATTATAAAATTCGGGCGCGGAAGAAAATATTTATATGATTTTTTACAAAATTAAAGTCAGATTTTACCTATTCTTGAAATGGATATCATGCTTTAGGATCTATACTATGGATATTTTTAGCATTGGACATGCAAAAGTGACCATAACGTAGATCCAATCAAATAATAAGCATTAAATTTCCGGGTGTCATTTTAATAAATACGCTGTATATTGTAATCTACAAGGACTGGATTCTAGAATACCTACCACACTTGAAATAGCAATTTTCTTGTAGCAATGTTTTCTTTTAGCTAACATATGATGAAGAATTATAAAATTCGGGCGCGAAAGCAAATATTTATATGATTTTTTACTAAAATAAAGTCAGATTTCACCCATTCTTGATGAATACGTTGTATATTGTAAGGATACATGGGCTGGATTCTAGAATACCTACCACACTTGAAATAGCAATTTTTTTGTTGCAATGTTTTCATTTAGCTAAAATGTGATGATAAATTTTAAAATTCGGGCGCGGAAGTAAATATTTGTATGATTTTTTTACAAAAAAAAGTCAGATTTTACATTTTCTTGATGAATACGTTGTATATAGTAAGCTACATGGGCTGGATTCTAGAATACCTACCACACTTGAAATAGCAATTTTCTTGTTGCAATGTTTTCATTTAGCTAAAATGTGATGAAGAATTATAAAATTCGGGCGCGGAAGCAATAATTTGTATGATTTTTTAGAAAAACAATGTCAGATTTTACCTATTCTTGATGAATACGTTGTATATTGTAAGCTACATGGGCTGGATTCTAGAATACCTACCACATTTGAAATATATATTTTCTTGTTTCAATGGTTTTCTTTTAGCTAAAATATGATGAAAAATTATAAAATTCGAGCGCGGAAGAAAATATTATATGATTTTTTTAAAAAATAAAGTCAGATTTTAGCTTTTCTTAATGAATACGTTGTATATTGTAAGCTACATGGGCTGAATTCTAGAATATCTACCACACTTGAAATAGCTATTTTCTTGTTCCAATGTTTTCTTTTAGCTAAAACATGATGAAGAGTTATAAAATTCGGGCGCGGAAGCAAATATTTATATGATTTTTTCCAAAAACAAAGTCAGATTTTACCTATTCTTGATGAATACGTTGTATATTGTAAGCTTCATGGGCTGGATTCTTGAATTCCTACCATACTTGAAATAACAATTTTCTTGTTGCAATGTTTTCTTTTAGCTAAAATATGATGAATAATTACAAAATTCGGGCGCGGAAGCAAATATTTATATGATTTTTTACAAAAATAAATTCAGATTTTACCTATTCTTGATGAATACGTTGTATATTGTAAGCTACAAGGGCTGGATTCTAGAATATCTACCACATTTGAAATAGCAATTTTCTTGTTGCAATGTTTTCTTTTAGCTAAAATATAATAAATAATTATAAAATTCGGGCGCGGAAGCAAATATTTATATGATTTTTTACAAAAATAAATTCAGATTTTACCTATTCTTGATGAATACGTTGTATATTGTAAGCTACAAGGGCTGGATTCTAGAATACCTATCACACTTGAAATAGCAAGTTTCTTGTTTCAATGTTTTCTTTTAGCTAAAATATGATGAAAAATTATAAAATTCGGGCGCGGAAGCAAATATTTATATGATTTTTTACAAAAATAAAGTCAGATTTTACCTATTCTTGAAAGGGATATTTTTGTTAACACATTCATATTCATATTTTTGGATCTATACTATGGATAACTTTAGCATTGGTCATGCCAAACTGACCATAACGTGGTACCAATCAGATAATAAACATTCAATTTTCGGGTGTCATTTTAATGAATACGTTGTATATTGTAAGCTACATAGACTGGATACTAGAATACCTACCACACTTGAAATAGCAATTTTCTTGTTGCAATGTTTTCTTTTAGCTAAAATATGATGAAGATATATAAAATTCGGGCGCGGAAGCAAATATTTATATAATTTTTTACAAAAATAAAGTCAGATTTTACCTATTCTTATTTATTTATTTATTTATTTATATATTTATTTAAATATGAACTACCCAAACAGGCTAAGCCCAGACGAGGGTAGAGAGGTAGAATGATACAAATAGAAAATAGAATAATATAGATACATTAAACACAAATATAAAAGTTTACTATTTTTAAGAAATTTTGAAAAAGATGTATAATTTAAAAGAAAAATGTCTAAATGAGAAAATATATTGTTATATAAGTGACACATTCGATAAAGAGGTGAAGACTTTAATAGGTTAGTGCGACTGTAAGGAAGATAGAAGGTGGATAGAAGTCTGGTGGAGATAGTACGAGAGTGGAAGTTGATCATAGAAAGGCATAAAGTATCGTCAATATGATTGTTAATAAGTTTATATAAGTGAGGAATGGAATAGTTTTCTCTACGTTCGTACAGAGTTTTGAAATTGAACATACAACATAAATGAGAATAAGGAAAGTGGCGCTCAGGGTAGTTACCCTTAACTTAAAGTAAATGTACTTCAAAAATTTTTTCTGTGCAGAATCCAAGAGGTCTTGATGTATTTCATGAGTAGGGCTCCAGATAACACTACAGTATTCAAGCTTGGATCTTACATAAGCATAATAAAGTACAAAGATATCTGTAATGTTATGAAAATCTTTAATATTTCTTATAACGAAACCTAACATTCGCAAAGCGGAATTATAGACATCATGAATGTGATTAACAAATGTGAGCTTAGGGCCAAATAGGTCTCCTAAATCTTTTATTATTACAGAGCGACTTAAAATGATTGTATTTATTGAATAATCATACCTCAGTGGAACAATTTTCCTGGAGAATGACATACCAGTACATTTATTGAGATTGAGCTGCAAGTTGTTTCTAGAACACCAATTATATAAATTATTCAAATCATTTTGAAGAGTAATACAGTCATTAAAAGTAGAAACTGAATAGAAAATTTTCAAGTCGTCCGCGAATAACAGTTTGTCACAGTGGAGGATATTCGTGATGTCATTAATGAAAAGTAAAAATAGTAGTGGCCCAAGGTTAGAGCCCTGAGGAACGCCCGAAGAAGCAAAGAAAGTACGCGATTTGAAGCCTTTAAAATTCACAAACAATTCACGATGAAACAAATAGGAAGAAATAAGATCAATGAAAGAAGAAGAAAAAGAAAAAGATTGTAGTTTACTGATCAAGATGTCGTGATCTAGTCTGTCCAAAGCCTTAGCAAAGTCTGTGTAAATACAGTCAACTTGCCCGTTAGTATCAAGAACAGCAGAAACTCGTTGCGTAAAGTACATGAGATTGGTGGAAGTAGATCGTTTTCCAACAAAACCATGTTGGTAAGGAGATATATATATATATATATATATATATATATATATATATA
Source organism: Stenolophus ochropezus (assembly GCA_035578165.1). Taxonomy (NCBI): domain Eukaryota; kingdom Metazoa; phylum Arthropoda; class Insecta; order Coleoptera; family Carabidae; genus Stenolophus; species Stenolophus ochropezus. The sequence continues at coordinate 217,300 of JAQOWZ010000158.1, read as the reverse complement.
TATATATATATATATATATATATTGCTTTATAGATGAATATATGGTGTTGCAAAGAATTTTTTCGAAAATTTTGCTAAAATTAGATAAAATAGCTATTGGGCGATAATTAGAAATATTACTTGCCTCACCAGATTTATGTAACGGAGTAATACTTAATATTTTCCAGACATTGGGAAACGTACTAGTCTTTACACTAAGGTTAAAAATATGGAAAAGTGCAGTTGACAGAGGAGACACACAGTCCTTGATCAGCAAACTTGGGACAAGATCAGGACCACATGACAGAGAAGATTTGAGTGTTTTAATAGAGGTTTTTATATCGTTAAGGGAAATATGCTTAAGAGAGATAGAATCATGCGAGAGGGAAGAGGGAGTAAACGAAATAGTAGATTTACTGACAGGTGAGTTTATATAAGTAGACTGAAAGAATGAAGAGAAAGCATCAGATATGTCACTAGGGTTTGAAAAAGTTTTGTCATTAAGGAACATAGAGTTATTAAGTGAAGACATTTTTCTTTTAGAATTAACATAGTTCCAGAATTTTTTTGCATTTGTTTTAACATTATTTTCACAATTTGTCACATAAACAGCATAAGAATTTTTTTTATAAATATTTTAGCTTAGATCTAAGATTTTTGAAATCAATACAATTAGCTTGATTATGTGGAAAACGAGAAAGTAATTTTCTGGCGCGAATCTTGGCCTTGAGTTTACGAATAATTGTTTTAGTGAACCATGGGGAACATTTAATATTAAAATTATATTTTAAAGGAACACATGAGTCGAAGAAGGAGTACAGTATAGTATAAAAGAATTCTCAGACCTGATTAACATCAGAAAATTCCTTTAGAGTATCCCAATTAAAATTACAAATCATACTATAAGTTTGGTGAAATCAGCTTTTTTAAAATCATAATTATGAGATGTTGCACAATATGAGTTTTTATGAGTAGGGAGATTGATCTGAACAGAAATACTGAGTGCTGGGTGATGCAGAGGAAATTCAGCGTCAAATAATAAATCTTAAGCATGTGATATGACGTAATGAGTGTTAGAGATAATTAAATCCAAGAGTTTATTATTGCTATTTTTTATTGAATTGAGCTGAGAAGCATCGTAAAATTCAAGTAAGTTAAGTAGTTTCTCAACTTTAGGCGAGTTAGAGTTGGCAGTGAACTCAGGGATATTGAAATCGCCGCATATTAAAAAGATATTGTTTTGTAAGAATGGTAAATTTTCAAAAAAGTCATATACTGCAACATAAGAACTTACAGGTTGTGCTGGTGGAATATATACGGTAAAACAAAACAAGGGTATATTATTAATAATGATTTTAGCGCAAATAATGTCAATGTTTATAGGAATAATATCAATAAAATTACTAAGATCAACCTTTGAAGATGATAATTCATTCTTGATGAGCATAAGCACCCCTCCTCCTTTAGAAAGACGGCACGACTCAAAATCACGGTCACATCTATAAACATTGAACATGTCTGTACAGAGTTCAGCATTCAAAACATTGTCAGAGAGCCAAGTTTCAGTGAGGGCAATGATGTCGAAGTCGACTGCAGCACTGATGGACTGGAAATGACGAAGTTTTGAATTTATACCTTGGATGTTCTGGTAAAAGCAGGGAAGTCTACGATGGCCGTCTGGAAGTGAGAGACTTGGAGAGATCAGTGGTTGCTATTGTGAACCAACGATATTAGCTTTAAAGCGTTTTTAAATTTCAAGATACGTGTGACAGTTCTTGTTCCAAACATCATGTGCAGTGTTCAATTTAGTGTTATGCATGTCATTATATTTGACGCAATTAATACATTTGGGTAGAGCCGATTGACAGTTTTTAGCGTCATGATTTCCCGCACATTTCCCACATACTTGCTCAGATTTGGTGCATTGTTTAGAAGTGTGATGGAAGCCGCAGCACTTAAAACATCTACGCAGCTCAATGGCATCGTAAACAGTGCACATATCAAAGCCAAGAAACACTTTTTGGGCCTTCAGTAAGTTATTGTAGGTGGTAACATCAGTTTGAATAAGCGCTTGGATTATCTGGATATTATTTTTCGTAGGACATAATTCGAGGACATCACATTGGTATCCAGGAAGGAAGTGTGACTTATTTTGATGCAGTAGATGTTCAATGAAGGTCTCTTTTGTAAAGGACTCAGATATGCCAGTTATACGAAGTCTAGGATGTAAGGTAGGTAGATGTTTGACATCATATTTACTCTTGTGTTTATCGCTGATTAAGTCTTTTTATTTTTCAGACTGATCGGACCCAATGATAAGAGCATCTTTATTTGCATGATGGACAGAGTTGATAGTGATGTTGGATGCCACTGGATTCGCAGATTTAAACAGATCGGATTTCATTACGGTGGTAGATTATGACGCAACTTTTGGTTTCAGTAAAACTGATGGTTGTGGTACAGGTTTGGCAACAGTAGCAGCGAATGAGGGTGCGCTACAATTGGAAGAGGACTGCTTATTATTGACAGTATGGAGATGAAATATTATATCTTTCTGAATGTCATTCTTTAATGAAGAAACAGCATTAAGTGGTAGGTCAAGGTTTAGAATTGACTTAAGAAAGTTGATAAACGCAAAACACAAGCACACAAAAAACTAGATCACGTAAAAGTTTAAAAGATGCAAAAACAAAATCACTGTGTAGCACTTAACATGATGAACACAAAGACGTAAACTTTAACGTAAAATAAATTTAAATAACTAGTTCATGGTAAAAATAAGATAGAGCAAAGAAAAATGCGACTGCACACGTGTATTATTACATTATTCTTGATGAATACGTTGTATATTGTAAGCTACATGGGCTGGATTCTAGAATACCTACCACACTTGAAATAGCAATTTTCTTGTTGCAATGTTTTCTTTTAGCTAAAATATGATGAAAATTTATAAAATTCGGGCGCGGCAGCAAATATTTATATGATTTTTCACAAAAATTAAGTCAGATTTTACCTATTCTTGGAATGGATAAGTCTGTTAAAACATTCATATTCATACATTAGGATCTGTACTATGGATAATTTTAGCATTGGACATGCAAAAGTGACCATAACGTTTTGTAACCTCTCTTTCTAAAAGGATATTGACGTTATCAAACAGTAGCACTTCCTTTCAATAACTTTCATTACTACAAACTTGTAACATTCTTACAGGACCTCTGCTACCAGTTTGTGACCCTCTCCTTGAAAGGGTAGGTTTTACCAAATAATATATAACTGGGTTCTCTGTCAGACTGGATACGGAACAAGTATTAGGAGATGGATATTGAATTAAATAGAATACTCACATTTGTATAAAAATATAAATAATATAATAAATAATGTTTTACAGTTGTTTTTTTTCTCTAATGACACTTCTGTAAATCACCGCCTCTACCACTGACTATACGACTCTACTTCTGGCTTCTCTCTTTATCTTCTCTATCTAACAACCATTACCTTACACTATGTAAACTATGAACAAATACTAAGTCAGCAAATATTAGTTTTACCTTTAAACAACATTATTTATGTATTACATCTATTTCCTACTAACTTAATTGGTGCCACTAGAATGTGCTGACTTAGACTTGTTACAGTTTTATCAATCTGATAATAAACATTAAATTTTAGGGTGTCATTTTAATGAATACGTTGTATATTGTAAGCTACATGGGCTGGATTCTAGAATACCTACCAAACTTGAAATAACAATTTTCTTGTTGCAATGTTTTCCTTTAGCTAAAATATGATGAAGAATTATAAAATTCGAGCGCGGAAGCAAATATTTATATGATTTTTTTACAAAAATAAAGTTAGGTTTTACGTATTCTTCATGAATACGATGTATATTGTAAGCTACATGGGCTGGATTCTAGAATACCTACCACACTTAAAATAGCAATTTTCTTGTTGCAATGTTTTCTTTTAGCTAATATATGATAAAGAATTATAAAATTTGGGCGCGGAAGCAAATATTTATATGATTTTTTACAAAATTAAAGACATATTTTACCTTTTCTTGATGAATACGTTGTATATTGTAAGCTACATTGGCTGGATTCTAGAATACCTACCACACTTAAAACAGCAATTTTCTTGTTGCAATGTTTTCTTTTAGTTAAAATATGATGAAGAATTATAAAATTCAGGCGCGGAAGCAAATATTTATTTAATTTTTTACAAAAATAAAGTCAGATTTTACCTATTTTTGAAAAATATATTTTTGTTAAAACATTCATATTCATGCTTTAGGATCCATACTATGGATAATGTTAGCATTGGACATGCAAAAGTGACCATAACATGGTACCAATCAGACAATAAATATTCAATTTTCGGGTGTCATTTTAATTAATACGTTGTATATTGTAAGCTACATGGGCTGGAATCTAGAATACCTGCCACACTTGAAATAGCAATTTTCTTTTTGCAATGTTATCTTTTAACTAAAATATGATGAAGAATTATAAAATTCGGGCGCGAAAGCAATTATTTATATAATTTTTTACAAAAATAAAGTCAGATTAGACCTATTCTTGATGAATACGATGTATATTGTAAACTACATGAGCTGGATTCTAGAATACCTACCACACTTGATATAGCAATTTTCATTTTGCAATGTTATCTTTCAGCTAAAATATGATGAAGAAATATAAAATTCGGGCGCGGAAGCAAATATTTATATGATTTTTTACTAAAAATAAAGTCATCACCTAATCTTGAAAAATACGTTGTATATTGTAAGCTACATGGGCTGGATTCTGGAATACCTACCACATTTGAAATAGCAATTTTCTTGTTGCTATGTTTTCTTTTAACTAAAATATGATAAAAATTATAAAATTCGGGCGCGGATGCAAATATTTATTTGATTTTTCACAAAAATTATGCCAGATTTTATCTTTTCTTGATGAATACGTTGTATGTTGTAAGCTACATGGGCTGGATTCTAGAATACCTACTACACTAAAAATAGCAATTTTCTTGTTCCAATGTTTTCTTTTAGCTAAAATATGATGAAGAATTATAAAATTCGGACGCGAAAGCATATATTTATATGAATTTTTACAAAAATAAAGTCAGATTTTAAGTATTCTTGAAAAGGATATTTTTGTAAAAACATTCATATTCATGCTTTAGGATCTATACTATGGATAATTTTAGCATTGGACATGCAAAAGTGACCATAACGTGGTACCAATCAGATAATAAACATTCAATTTTCAGGTGTCATTTTAATGAATACGTTGTATATTGTAAGCAACATGGGCTGGATTCTAGAATACCTACCACACTTGAAATAGCAATTTTCTTTTTCCAATGTTTTTTTTTAGCTAAAATATTATGAAGAATTATAAAATTCGGGGGCGGAAGCAAATGTTTATATGATTTTTTACAAGAATAAAGTCAGATTTTACCTATTCTTGAAAAGGATATTTTTGTTAAAACATTCATATTTTTGCTTTAGGACCTATATTATGGATAATTTTAGCATTGGACATGCAAAAGTGACCATATCGTGGTACCAGTCAGATAATATACATTCAATTTTCGGGTGTCATTTTAATGAATAGGTTGTATATTGTAAGCTACATGGGCTGGATTCTAGAATACCTACCAAACTTGAAATAACAATTTTCTTGTTTCTATGTTTTCTTATAGCTAAAATATGATAAAGAATTACAAAATTCGAGCGCAAAAACAAATATTTATATGATTTTTTACAATAATAAAGATTTTACTTTTTCTTAATGAATACGTTGTATATTGTAAGAAACTTAGGCTGGATTCTAGAATACCTACCACACTTGAAATAGCAATTTTCGTGTTGCAATGTTTTCTTTTAGCTAAAATATGATAAAGAATTATAAAATTCAGGCACGGAAGCAAATATTTATATAATTTTACAAAAATAAAGTCAGATTGTACCTATTCCTGATGAATACGTTGTATATTCTAAGCTACAAGGGCTGGATTCTAGAATACCTACCACACTTGAAATAGCAATTTTCTTGCTGCAATGTTTTCTTTTAGCTAAAATATGATGAAGAATTATAAAATTCGGGCGCGGAAGCAAATATTTATATGATTTTTTACAAAAATAATGTCAGAATTTAACTATTCTTGAAGAATACGTTGTATATTGTAAGCTACATGGGCTGGATTCTAGAATACCTACCACACTTGAAATAGCAATTTTCTTGTTGCAATGTTATCTTTTAGCTAAAATATGATAAAGAATTATAAAATTCGGGCGAGAAAGCAAATATTTATATGATTTTTAACAAAAATAAAGTCCGATTGTACCTATTCTTAATGAATACGTTGTATATTGTAAGCTACATGGGCTGGATTCTAGAATACCTACCACACTTGAAATAGCAATTTTCTTGTTGCCATGTTTTTTTTAGCTAAAATATGATAAAGAATTATAAAATTCGAGCGCGGAAGCAAATACTTATATGATTTTTTACAAAAATATAGTCAGATTTTACCTATTCTTGAGATGGATATTTTTGTTATAACATTCATATTCATGCTTTAGGATCTTTACAATGGATAACTTTAGCACTGGACATGCAAAAGTGACCATAAGGTGGTACCAATCAGATAGTAGACATTCAATTTCGGGTGTCATTTTAATGAATACGTTGTATATTGTAGGCTACATGGGCTGAATTCTAGAATACCTACCACTCTTGAAATAGAAATTTTCTTGTTGCAGTGTTTTCTGTTAGCTAAAATATGATGAAGAATTTAAAAATTCGGGCGCGGAAGCAAACATTTATATGAATTTTTACAAAAATAAGGTTAAATTTTACCTATTCTTAATGAATACGTTGTATATTGTAAGCTACATGGGCTGGATTCTAGAATAACTACCAAATTTGTAATAGCAATTTTCTTGTTGCAATGTGTACTTTCAGCTAAAATATGATGAAGAATTATAAAATTCTGCCGCGGAAGCAAATATTTATATGATTTTTTACAAAAATAAAGTCCAATTTTACCTATTCTTGATGAATACGTTGTATATTTTAGGCTACATGGGCTGGATTCTAGAAAACCTACCACACTTGAAATAGCAATTTTCTTGTTGCAATGTTTTTTTTTTTAGCTAAAAAATGATGAAGAATTAAAAAATTCGGGCGCGGAAACAAACATTTATATGAATTTTTACAAAAATAAAGTCAGATTTTACCTATTCTTAATGAATACGTTGTATATTGTAAACTACATGGGCTAAATTCTAGTATACCTACCACACTTGAAATAGCAATTTTCGTGTTGCAATGTTTTCTTTTAGCTAAAATATGATAAAAAATTATAAAATTCCTGCGGGGAAGCAAATATTTATATGATTTTTTACAAAAATAAAGTCAGATTTTATCTTTTCTTGATGAATACGTTGTATATTTTAAGCTACATGGTCTGGATTCTAGAATACATACTACACTTGAAATAGCAATTTTCTTGTTGCAATGTTTACTTTGAGCTAAAATATGATGAAGAATTATAAAATTCGGGCGCGGAAGCAAATATTTATATGATTTTTTACAAAAATAAAGTCAGATATTACCTTTTCTCGAGGAATACGTTGTATATTGTAAGCTAGATGGGCTGGATTTTAGAATACCTACTACACTTAAAAAAGCAATTTTCTTGTTGCAATGTTTTCTTTTAGCTAAAATATGATAAAAAATTAAAAAATTCGGGCACGGAAGCAAATATTTATATGATTTTTTACAAAAATAATGTCAGATTTTACCTTTTCTTGATAAATACGTTGTATATTGTAGGCTACATGGGCTGGGTTCTAGAATACCTACCACACTTGAAATAGAATTTTTCTTGTTGAAATGTTTTCTTTTGGTAAAATATGACAAATAATTATAAAATTCCTGCGCGGAAGCAAATATTTATATGATTTTTTACAAAAATATAGTCAGATTTTACCTATTCTTGAAATGAATATTTTTGTTAAAACATTCATTAAGGATTATAAAATTTGGGCGCGGAAGCAAATATTTATATAATTTTTTACAAAAATTAAGTCAGATTTTATCTATTCTTAATGATTACGTTGTATATTTTAAGCTAAATGGGCTGGATTCTGGTATACCTACCCCACTTGAAATAGCAATTTTCTTGTTGCAATGTTTTCTTTTAGCTAAAATATGATAAAGTATTATAAAATTTGGGCGCGGAAGCAAATATTTATAAGATTTTTACAAAAATAAAGTCAGATTTTACCTTTTCTTAATGAATACGTTGTATATTGTAAGCTACATGGGCTGGGTTCTAGAATACCTACCGCACTTGAAATAGATATTTTCTTGTTGCAATGTTTTCTTTTAGCTAAAATATGATGAAGAATTATAAAATTCGGGCGCGGAATTAAATATTTATATGATTTTTTACAAAAATAAAGTCAGATTTTACCTATTCTTGATGAGTACGTTGTATATTGTAAACTACATGGGCTAGATTCTAGAATACCTACCACACTTGAAATAGCAATTTTCTTGTTGCAATGTTTTCTTTTAGCTAAAATACTAGCGAATGCTCAGCTACGCTGAGCGTTCCCTAGGCCTCCGGTGTCCGTGAAATATTAACATTTGATAGCTAATTTTATTACTGCAAGGCAGGTCTTGTTGAATGCTTTCATTTAATATCAAATATAGTGTACTTCCGGCAAGTAATTGTAAAAAAACAAATGTACATCAACTTGGCAATTTTTTGTTACTTCTGTACATCAGCTCTCATTAAGACATATAATTTGATACCAAACATGACATATTTCTAAAAAAACAAAAACGGGTCAACATGAACCATTTCTGTCAATTTTACATGTCAGCTCTCATCGAGACCTTTCATTTTATACTAAACATGATATACTTCAGACAACTTTTTGCAAAAAAACAAAAGCCGATTAACATGAAACATTTTTGTCAATTCTGGACATTAGCTATCAACGAGACCTTTCATTTGACACCAAACACGATATACTTCTGACAACTTTCTGCAGAAAACAAAAGCCGATCGTCATGGATCATTTCTGACATATTTGTTCGCCAGCCCTCGTCGAGTCCTTTTATTTGATTTCAAGCACGATATACTTCTTACAACTTTTTGCAGGAAACAAAAACCAATCGACATAGATCATTTTTTGTAACTTTTTGCAAAACACAAAAGCCGATCGACATGGAACATTTTTGTCAATTTTGCATTTCAGCCCTCAACGAGACCTTTTATTAATTACCAAACACGACATACTTCTATTAACTTTTTGCATAAAACAAAAACCGATCAACATAGAAAATTTTTATTTCTGCACACCAGCCCTCCCCGAGATTTTTCATTCGATACCAAACACGACATATTTCTGACAACATTTTACAAAAAACAAATTCTAATCGACGTAGCATTTTTGTCATTCGAGCACACCAGTCCACATTGTGTTAAAACTCAAGGACGACCTACTTCTAACAACTTTTTACGAAAAACAAATGCAGGTCGACATGACATATTTTTTTGTCATTTCAAAACCAGCCCTTAAGTTTCTTCATAAATTGGCAACACTGTTTTTATTAAAAAATTGTAGTTAATTTTTAATTTATAAATTACCATCGGCAATTCTAATATATCAATTTCTATCTTCAGGTTAGTTCCTATAGGAATATTTGTTTTTATTTAGTTACTTCATAACACATATAGCAACATTGACTTCTTTAATTTGAAACGTCAGGTATGCTTTAGAATACGGATTAATATTTCTAATAACACAATTTAAATCTTTCATAATATCCGGTTTGCATTTTTCATTATATTCTAAGTTCATTCGCTTTTCTAATGCTTCATTTGTATAAGTAATATATAACTGAGCATATTTTTCTAATTTTCCATTTTGACCATGTATGCGAAAACAATATGGTCCATGCCCAGGTGGTGGCGATAAGTTTGCCCCCATAGAAGCAAAAGCCATGGCACTACTATATTTTCTGAGATTTTTTTTTTATTTTTGGTATTTGTCTCTATCTAACACTAATTTTTGTATAAATTCTGGGAAGTCCTCTATTATTTCTAGATTTAGTTTACCTTTCCGGCAATAGTTTCTAAATTCGCCATCTTGAGGTTTTTCGAATGAAAAATTTTTTGACGAACAATATTTGCAAATAATTGTCATTGCCCCTACACTATGTGGTTCAACATCTATCTCTAAACCTTTACTTGCTAACTTACATGTATTACCTCGTGTATTACTATCTTTATTGAGTTTTCTTGCATTAATTTTATTTTCAGAATTTGTCTTTAATTTTGTCTGTTTTTCTAATAAGACTCATTTTTAATTAAATTTGAATAGTTATTTCTATAACGTACTAAACGGTCTAATTTTTGCTCTTCACTTTCATTATTGTATAATTTATAAAGATACATTTAAGTTTATCTAATCTTTTTAATCTCATTTTAAGTATTTCCTTTTCTATAAGATTTATATTACATTGTTTCTGTTTTTCTATTCTCTTGATTTTTTTGTCTAATGATTCATTGTTTATTTGTGTTTTATTAATTTCTTTTTGTTTATTTATGCGTTGAGTTTTAATTTCTTCTGTTTGATTTGCTTTAAGTTTTAAATAATTTTCGTATAATTGTTGCTGGCGAGTAATTGGAAACATTACTATTTGACGGGATCTAAACATCTGAAGAAGATGTGATCTTATTTTATTAATATCATATATATCATTTTCGGGGTTTCTATTTAATAAAATGCTTGTACAAAATTATGTTGGATTTATTAAAATTCAATAAGACAAGACACTTGCAGTATCTGAAATAAAATATTGTAGTTTTATTTATTTTTTTAATGTTTGTTTGCAAATTATAAATAAATTTCATATGTTTAGCCTAAAACCATATGATATCATGAACTGGGTACAGAAAAATATGTAACCACTTATTTATTACTGTGCAGAATTTTGTACCAATGTTATAAGTTATAGATTATAATCATGATTATCGAACTTGCAGAACACCTTATAATTGCACATATATAATTAAAATTGATCTGATTTTACTGTTTAAAATATTATGTAATAAAAATGAATAATAATATAGAGTAAAAGTGTAGTTTAGATAAAACACGGTGAGTGACTGCTGCACAAGCCCCAAATTTATGGGTTTTCTCAACTAAATCAAATATAATGTAAAATTTAAAAATTTGTTATTTATATAATGAGGGCAAGTTTGTTTATTATTACAAAAGAAAAATTGAAGATTATTTCGTTAACACTCATTATTAAAATTGATTAGTGATTACTACCTTTAGTTTATTGCGCGGCACATCGTATAATCATAGAAGATATTGGGACAATGATATTGTAATTAAAAAATATACTAAGTTGCCGCAACATAACTTTTGAGAAACACTGACCTGAAGTACATTTTAAGTGATTTTAGCCTAAAATAAAATATAGCTCTTACCTGTCAGATATCAGCTTCTCTTAAATTATAAAATGTCAATATTGCATACAATATAGATGTATATAATGTTATGTTAATACACTACAAATACTATATTTTATGGAGATTTTCTCAACACTAATTCTATTGGCACAGGGCATAATATGAAACTATGCTTTTCACAGAAAGTGATAAAACAATCAATCAGGGCCTTGATGCCTTGAAAGAGTGATTAAAAGTGAAATTAAACTTTAGGAGACCTATTCCAAATGATAGCACATGTCATGGCGGCTTTGACAAACGTCAAGTTCAGTGATATTACTTTGGTTGGGATTTTTATTTTGTGGGTTGGTATGAAATATAACTTGATGTTGGCAACATTGTTTAAACTCATAATATTCGGAGATTCAATCGCTTAAACTGAATGTTTAAAAATAAGGATAATAATTTCTTCTCGACTTTATTGCATTTCAGTGTGCAAATTAAAGGTTTAGCAAATATATAATTTTAATGTAAGTTATATTTATACTTATCGTTTGTTCAAAATAAATTATAAGCAACGAACATGTTTAGAATAATCAAATAACTAATCCAAATAAATTAATAACACAAGTTATTTTAAAAAAGTGTGTACGAAATGTAGTCACACATGCGCAATTAGCTTGGCGTGTACGCCATGACACTTAGCACATGGTCGAGAGCTTAGACTAGGAATAGTGGGGAGACAAGGCATATGGACGCGTATATTTCAAAATCATCAGAGCGATTTTGAGCCTTAATGACATGTCCAAATCAGCTGAGACAGTCTAATCGACCAGTTAAATACTGTACAATTACAGTTGTCCAAATAAATACTTGATTATTCATGAATCAACACATAATTTTATTTTATAGATGTATATATATATATATATATATATATATATATATATATATATATTCGTATGAAATAACAATAAACAATACAATACAAATTACTAAAAATAATAAATATGTAAAAGTGTAAAACTATAAAAGTTTAATTTTCTCTAATCATTCCATAGCAGCTGGTATAATATTATTTTGATGTACAAAACCATGTTCAAATTTATTTAATGGTGGTAATTTATGATATAAAAGAATACAAAGTAAACTAAACTCAACTAAAGTAGAAGAAACTAATCTATTAAAAATTAAAGATTTAAAACTCAAAAAACTGAGTCAAACTAAAAACGTGTAATCGTGATCGTCAGTAAATACAAAATGGGGTTGATAAAATGAAGTTTCTGGGCTACCCTAGTTTGTAAATTTATGTGTTCGACAGTTCGACTGTACTTGTTCGTAAAACGCCTTCTTTATGGAATGATTAGAGAAAATGAATCTTTTATATTTGTTATACATTTACATATTTACTATTTTTAGTAATTTGTATTGTACTGTTTATTGTTATTTTATACGAATATATATATTTATATCTATAAAATAAAATTATGTGTTGATTCATGAATAATCAAGTATTTATTTGGACAACTGTAATTGTACAGTATTTAACTAGTCGATTAGACTGATTCGGCTGATTTCGATATGTCATTAAAGCTCAAAATCACTCTGATGATTTTGAATTCCGTCTTACGGCGACTTACACAGCATGCCCTGTCTCTCCACTATTCCTAGTCTAAGGTCGAGAGCATGTGCTAAGTGTCATGGCGGATTTGTCACATAAACGCCATCCATGGCGTCACGGTTTAGTTCTACTAATTTCACTAGATGGCACTAAGATCGAAAAACGCCAAATATGGCGTCCAAATACACGCCAAATTGAATTAGAATAGGTCTCTTATGCTGTTGTAGTTCTTCTTATTATTCTTAACTGAATCTATGTGGATTTTTTTTAATGAAATATTTTATAGCACCTTAATTTACATCACAAAAACAATCAATATATTAATATGAAAGAATAAGTTATTGCCTGTAAATAATCAATATTTGATTACAAAAATAAAATTGATTACAACAAAGAGTAATTAATGTTTAAAATATTTAATATGCAGCTATTTCACAGTTTCTATAAATTAAAAAAATTACTCAGTCAATTTTGCAAAGTGTGAGTTTATTTGTAAAAATAAACAAATTGTTATAGGTATTAGGAATATTTGGTTTTAGTTAGTAATTTGGCAAAATTGAATATCATGTAAATTAAAACGTCAAAAATTAAATTTGGCAACACTGTTTGTATTAAAAAATAGTAGTTCATTTTTAAATTTATAAATTAATATTATCAATCTTAATACAACTGCCACCGTCTTCAGTGAAGTTAGTTTAGGAATATTTGGTTTTAATTTAGTTACTTCATCATACATTTGGCAACATTGACTTTTGATATTGGAAACGTCAAAATTTATATTGATTAAATACGTTATGTTTTAAACTTAAATTAGTTATAATACCTTTACTCAAGACTATTATTCATGATACTGTATTTACTTCTTTAATATCAATGTTCTATAAGAAGTTACAATCGTTTAAAGTTCATAGACAGTAGACAGATTGTCAAAATGACGGATGACAGCGTGACTCTTCTTAAATTTAGACATGGTTACTGGGAACATTGTTTCAAGTTATTAGATTTGCACAGTTTTCATTTTTTTACATAAGAACCACTCACAGTAAAAATATGAGACCCTCAAACGCACAACTACACATTATTCCCTGCAACCTAAAAAAAAATTTACAACAATCCTTTTCATGGTTCAGGCAGTTAGGTTTGTGACAAAGTTTGGCGATTGTAGTGATGAAAATAAATAAACATCATTGACACATGTCTTTTAGTATATAGGAAACACATTTGGCAACATTGACTTTTGTAATTTGAAACGTCAAAATTTACAATAAATAAATAAGTTGTGCTATAAATGTAAATTATTGGTAAAAGCTATGCTCAAGAGTATTATTTATAATATTGTCTTCAAATCTTTGATAACAATGTTCTATTAGAAGTTACAATCGTTCATAGTTCATATACAGATTGTCAAAAGAGACGGAACGGTAGAGTGATTCTACTTAAATTTGGGCATGGCATCTAGGATTTATTGTTTCAATGCTCCATTTTTGTAGTTTTTATTTTTTCTTACGAAAACCAACCCAAAAGGCACCAGATCTCATTAGTCCCCACATATAAAAAAAGAATTACAACAATAACTTGCATGGTTCAGGCTGTAGCGATTTACAAAGTTTTAACATTTTTTATGATGAATTTATGGAGAGTGAGAATGATTATATTCATTATATTACATTGTACTTACCAAATATATTTGAAATCTAATACTGCTTATGTACCTGCTAATAATTTTTTTATAAAGTAATAAATTATATACTACAAGATATATTTTTTAAAAAAAATTTATTGGTCCCGAGCGTCCCGGGCTAGCCGGTACAAAGCCCACCATTGATCGTTTTTCTGTAACAGTTATTTTATATGAATGAATTAAATGTATATAGTAAGAATGTATATTGTTTCTTTACCAAATTATAACTTTCTCGGGGCCCTCTTTCCAGCCATCCGTTACGACCGGCACCGCGACCGCGACCGGCACCGCGACCGCGACCACGACCACCACCGCGACCACGACCGCCACCGCGACCACGATTACGCCCGCCACCGCCATCGCGACTGCGACTGCGTCCTCTTTTCGTGGACCAACGGCCACGGAAGTTTCCGCGAAAATTTCCACGAAAATTTTCGCGGGAACTTCCCTGAATTTGGTTTTCTTCTGGTGGAGGTTTTGACAAGGGGAGCTCTTTGATATTATTAAGAGTATCTCTCATTTGGTTTAGTCTTGTTTCAATCTATTGGATCCGAGCGTTGGTATCTGTATATATAGGAGGAAAAAATGAATTTATAAATGTAAATGCGGTATGAAATTATTATCTAAAATAATTACTAACTGATTTCTTTTTCCTTCACTTCTTCCACCGCTACATTTCTTTCGTCTGCCATCTTGTTAATTAAAAAAAAAATAGAGCCGAGGTGGTCTCGAACTAGGTCTTGTAGATTATTTATATTATGAATCCGCCCTCTTATCCACTCGGCTATGGAGCATTTTGTTTTTGACGTTTCTTATTCGAAAATATGAAGGATAACCTTCAAAATACAATTTATTTTATCAAATATTTCAGTTAGAAAAAGCCATATTACACAACATTTGGTTTTATTAGATGCAAAATTAAATAATCTAACTAACGATACCACATACACACGATATTATTTAGCGGGACAGATGGAAGTAGCAAAAAATTGTTTTCCCATGTTATTTCCCCATGTCAAGGTTTTCAGTATTCACCCTGTAGTTCATATTAATGTTATTAATTATTTTAGAATATAATAACAAATTTAAGTAAAAGTTTAACTATTCCTTTACAAATATTAATGAAAAAGTAATGAATTTGCGAGTAAAAATAGCGGCCGTAAAGTAAATGCGGCCGTAAAGTAAATTTTGACAGATGTCAAAAATTGATTTTGAATGAAAATTCATAATTTCTTTTTGTAATCGCCTAAAAAATATTGTGTGCACCTCGGCTAAAAGTTCTTTTTGGGCCATTCATTCAAACAGTCATACTTTAGCGATTTATTTTTATCATTTATATATTTTTTTTATCGCTTTGTGGAACTTTTCTATTAGACTTGACTTAAATGTTCCAGCTCCTCACCCTTTAGTGTGACGGATTTATTTCTTATTATTTCTTTTTTTGTCAGTCTTTTAACCATACTGGGAAAATTTATTTAATTGAATATTAAGATGCCAAAATTTTAAGCAAAGTACGGCAAAAATCTCACATACCATCGGGATTGGGCTTCGAGACATTATGTTCCAAGCCATTGCCTTACCGTATCTTACAAACGAGAAATGTTCTTATAGACTGTGTGTCTTTTATTATAGAATTTAATGTAAATAGTAATTGTATAATTTAATATTAATACAATATAATACCTTCATCTAGTTTTACAATTTTATAAGCATGTAAAACTGTTTTCTATGAAAGTTATTGCTTAGTTTGTTCCTTTTTTAATTTCTACAAATTGATTTTATGACTGTATTTTTTAAATTTATGCAACAGGGACAATGACTTGAAACACAATATCTCAAAACCCACCAATGGTATTTGAGATTTTTACAGTACTTTGCGGTTTTCCGTATTTATAGAACTTCTTACATAAATTTCCTGTTGCATAAATTTGTAAACATATTTCCTCGTTTGTAGATCGGTTGCATGTTGCGATTTTTTTTTATTGTTTAACGTCACACAAGTGTTTTTTAATAATTAAATAATTTGAACACTTAACCTCTATTTTATTTGAATAACGCATCATGCTTTTTAGAAACTTATCCTGGTATTAGATAGCTTTCGGAAAACGTATTGATTACTACTTGAAAAATGAAGCTGTAATAGCAATATAACAACTTATCTGACAATCAATAATCGTTTTTAAATTTGAATTATTATTTCTTATAGCACAACATTAAAAGCGATACTGCATAAGTGTTGGCATAATAATATTTGCATAATTGAAATATGTCAACTTCGGCATTTTTGCTTTTTAATAAATTAATAATAAGAAAATTATCATAGAATATATATTATAATATACAAAAAAATATATAATATAACGTGAATTATTATAGACGTTTTCCAAACATTTTCTAATACTGAACCAATGCTTAATGCCATATCATATTATATTTATACTTTATTATGATTTAAATTAATATTTTTGCATATTATATTCGACATTGTCATATGTTTTTAACAATTTATTACAATTTGGCATCTTTATTTTTTGTTAATAATTCATTATAATTTGGCATTTTATATTTAATATTTTCATTTTTAATAAAGTTCACAAAATTTGCTAAAGGGCAATGGTCCAATTCAGACTTAAGTCTCTTTCTTTCTGAACTTTTAGCAACATTATGTGAACCATTTTTTTTTGTTTGATAAATTTATATTATTTTTCTTTGTTTTATTCTTTTCCAATTTTTTTTATAATTCAATTTTGTAATAAGATTTTTTTTATTCTTTTAATTAATGAAATATTATATGATTTTTTTAAATTATAAATTTGGTACAAAGTTGTTCCTATTATTTTATTGTTAATAATTCTAATACGATATATAACTGATTTTGAAATATTGTATTAATATAATAAATTAACTTTTTTTATGATATTTAATATTATATATTAAAAAAAATAGTTTTTTTTTTTGTAAATATGTACGTAGGTTTAAATATTCTAAATATTTTATTTTTGAATTATAAATCAATGTTTATAAATATGTTCTTCATTTGATATATAATTTATTTAGCTGCTTAAAATGTAGTTGACAGTTGTTTTTTCTTACGATTTTAATAACTTGTTGATAATTTATTAGAATTTTGACTTTTTTCTTTCTTTCTGAGCTTTTAGCAATATTTTGTGAGATATTTCTTTTTTTTGTTAGGTAAATTTACATTTCTTTGACTTAGTTTACTGTTAATTAGTGAAATATGATATATAAATGATTTTTTAATATTTTTGTTTATTGAGTAAATTGTTCTTTTATGTAGATTTTTTGGCATTTATACATTTTGAATTTTAGTTTTATAACGTTTTATTTTTTACATATGTACTTATTTGAAATTATATAATTATATAACTAAATCATTTTTGAATTTAATTCTAAATTTGGTTGTTTGTTATGATTTTCATCTTGTTCAATTTAAAATTTCTTTAAAAACTACATTTTGTGTGAATCCCTCATTTGTTTCATTGTTAATACTCTCCTCTGACAATTTAATTTTTAAATTTTGCCATGATTTGATGCGAGACATTGCAACATATAATTGACCATGTGTAAGTACTGGTTTTTCTAAATTTATACCAACAAAATCAAATGTTTGCCCCTGCGATTTATTAATGGTCATTGAAAATGCGAGTCTGAGAGGAAATTGCCTACGTTTTAATGTAAATGGTAAATTGTTTTCAGTAGTTAAATCAAATCGCGGTAAATAAATTCTGGTTCCTGCACTTTGACCTGTAAAGACTTCTAAATCTAAATAGTTTGTTTTCATGTCTTTTATTATTAATCGTGTACCATTACATAATCCGCGATTCGGATTCATATTTCTCAATAACATAACAATAGCACCTACTTTCAGTGTTAATTTATAGGGAGGCATACCGGTTGGTAATTGATTGTTTAGCACTTCTCTCGGGTAATTCATTTTATTGGATTCGTCACATTCACAAGAGTCTGCACTAAAATATACCTTTGATGGACCTGTAATTTTGCGTAGAACAATTTCATTCAGTATCATTGTGTCGTCATTTTTTGGAGCAAGAATGGCTCTATTTGTAAATTTATAAATGTTGTTAGGTGCTATTTCATCTGTACCGAATATTTCGTCTGCTAAAGATTCTTTTGAAATACAGTTTGCGGGAATAGTTACAATATCGGTTAAGCCATTACCGACTGTTAAGAGATATTCTGAAAACTGTTTTCCATCTTTATTTACTCGCATGTTTTGTGTTAACGAATACTTTTTAAATAATGGCCATAAATGGCTTGTAAGTACAGATGCCTCTATTATTGCTGTTCTGTGATTTAAATAATTAACAATTGGTAAACATTGTCGAAAATCTCCACCTAACACATTACTTTTCCACGGAACGGTAATGAATTATTCATTAAATCTTTTAAAATCAAATCGATTGCGTTTAGAGCATGTTTCGGAATCATAGTTACCTCATCACAAATTATTATTGTTGCATTTTTAATTAATTTTCCCGCATTAGTATTAGCTTTAATTTTACAAACGCTTGTCTCAGTTATGGGTACAGGTAATTTGAAAATTGAATGCATTGTTTGACCACCTTTTAACAATGTGGCAGCTATGCCTATCCACGCAACAGCTATAACTTTTTGCCCTTCTCCTCTTAAAATACTTATTAATGTATTGTACAAAAACGTCTTTCCCGTTCCCCCTGGACCATCAACAAAGAAATATCTATCTTTATAATTTTGATCGTTTATAGCATTTAAAATTAATTTTATGATTTCTCTTTGCTCAGTGTTACATAAAGTTATATTTTTCTCACCCTCTAATTTCTCTATGTCTACATCTACTAAATCATTGTCATTTTCAATATCGTTTATATCACTCGACTGTGGTAAACCGAAATCAGTTAATTGAAATCTATGTATTATTAATATTTCTTCAATTTTGCGTAAGCATTTGTTTTGAGCAATATGTTTTGAATAGTGTAAGGCATAATCTTCCATTAAATAATCTTTGAATTTTTCCCAAAGAGCAAGAGCATTAATTGAAGTGTGAAAACATATTAAATAAGCAAATAATTCTCTTAACTGTGCTGGAAATTTACTTAATACCGCTTCATCTAAACAATTTTCACATTCTTTATCGTTGGCTAAAAGACCTAAGGCGCGAGCAGCTTCTTGATATGTTTTATACAATTTTCCGTCTACAGTACGCAAATCTTCATAATTTTTAGCACCTGAGGCATGAACTAAAACTAATCTTAAATGAAACCTTTCAATATCTTTTGGGCTCACAGAAACCATGCGCCCTATTGGTGGTTTGGTTTCTCTTTGTCTAGCTTTCCACATATTATTATAAAAAACGTAATATTTTGGAATTTCCATATACCGATATTCTTGCGCATTTGCATTTATTTGATTAAGTAAAAACCACGCTGTGAGTGTGGTATTTTTAATTGCTGCTCTTTCCAATGCACGTTTTTCTTGCCCGTTAATAAAAAATATTGCCTGTTGATGTTTTAAATGTACGGCAAGTTCAAAAATTGCATGAGATTTGTCGTGCAGCGGATACTCTAACATTCGCCAACAACATTCTGGGGCGGACACATACCTAGCATCTAAATACCCATTTATTTCATCCCATTGTACTATTTTATTGTTATCAGCCTGACCTAATTTTATGCTGGCACAATCATGACCTTTACATAAATAATCGCATATATATTTTATGCTTTTTATTGACGAACATATCTCTATATTAATATGAGTTCGATATTTCTTTAATAAATATGGATTATAAAGAACTATCCATCTATTGTCAATTGTATACTTTATTATACCGTTTTTCCAAAGAATATACATTTCTGCTTTATTGTTTGGTCTTTTATATAAAGGATAGCCATTGACATTTTCATGTGTTTCGTTTCGAAAGTCTTTGAGATATTTTTTGGTACTGTGCGGGATAACAGGGATGGATACCCAGGATATCGAGTATGGATGATGGAACAGTTGGTGAGGTTGTAAATCTCACTTTCAACCACCACGCGAAAAACACTATTTACACACAGCACAACCAAAACTATACAAATAACAGATATAACAAATGTAAATACTTTACTGGAGCAGTACAACATTGGATTGTTGCGGACCAATACAAAACAACTTTGGCGCTACAACGCCGGAACCGAACAGACTTGTCCTTGTACTATGTTTTAAAACCAACAAAATTCGCTAGCGACAGCGCCACTAACAATAAACTACAAAAAAATACAGAGAAGCGTATATGGCGTTGACATTGGCAAATATGTTTATTTATTTATTTATTTATTTAATTAATTTACAACTATCCTAACAGGACAAGCCCAATAGAGGATAGCAATAGAAACAATAGCAAATAGCAAATATAAAAAAAATATTATACTGACAGATAAAATAAAAAGAATAGAAAAACAATTAAGTCTTGTTCAGTAATTTTAAAAGTGACTTAAAATTCAAGAAGAAAATATCTATGCTAGAAAATTTAGTATTATATAAGGCACACATGCGATATAAAGGAGATGAGATGAGAAGATTGGTGCGACAGAGTGGAATATAGAAAACGAATGATGATCGAGTGGAGATAGCACGGACATGAAAATTAAGGAAAGACAGGCAATTGGGGTCATCAATCCGATTGTTAATAAGGTTATAGAGGTGAATAATGGCGAAGTTCTCACGGCGTTGGAAGAGGCTTTTAATATTAAACATATGGCATAGATTAGGATAAGGAAGATTTCGGTTGGGGTAGATAAGATGAAGTTTGAAATATAAATATTTGAGAAATTTTTTTTGAAGAGATTCCAGAAGATTTTGGTGAACTTCATAGATTGGGTTCCAGATAATGTTGCAATACTCTAGTTTAGAGCGGACATAGGCATAATAGAGAACTAGAATTGCTGAAATATTATGAAAATCCTTTCTGATCACGAAACCCAACATACGAGCTGCAGAGTTACGGATATCACGAATGTGGTCCGTGAAGGTAAGTTTAGGATCAAATTTCACACCAAGATCCATGATAATTTTAGGGCGGGACAGGGTAACATCATTAATTGTGTATTCAAATTTAATTGGCGACATTTTCCTACAAAAGGACATAACTGAACATTTACTTAGGTTAAGATGAAGTTTATTTTTAGTGCACCAAGATGATAAATTGTCCAAGTCTTGTTGTAGAAGAAGGCAATCTCTAATCGTCGAGATGGAATGGAAAATTTTGATATCATCCGCAAAGAGTAATTTAAGACAATGTAGGGAATTTGAGATGTCATTTATGAAAAGAAGGAAAAGTAAAGGACCGAGATGTGAGCCTTGGGGAACGCCAGAGGTGGCAAAATAACTGAGAGAGTTGGAACCATGAAAGTTAACAAATAACTCACGTCCATGAAGATAGGAAGATATTAGTTTAATTAAGGAGAAGGAAAAAGAAAAAGATTCAAGTTTACTGGTTAAGATGTTGTGATCAAGTCTGTCAAAGGCTTTAGAGAAGTCGGTGTATATACAATCTACTTGACCACAGGAATCAAGAGTGGAGGAAACTTTCTGCGTGAAAAACATAAGATTAGTAATCGTGGAACGCTTACCAATGAACCCATGTTGAAAAGGCGAGATGAGATGTCTTACTGCAGGATAAATATTGTTATATATCACCTTCTCAAAAACTTTACTAAAACTGGACAGTATGGCTATAGGACGGTAATTACATACTGCCGAAGCGTCACCAGATTTTAGGATGGGAGTTATACGAGTTATTTTCCAGATATTGGGGAAAGTATTCGTTTTGAGGGATAGGTTGAAGATGAAGTAAAGAGCTTTGGATAGAGGATGAGCACAGTCTTTGATCAACAGGCTGGGAATGAGGTCAGGGCCACAAGAGAGAGAAGATTTAAGAGACTTGATGGATAATTCAATTTCACGAATGCTTATATGATCAAGACAGATGGGAGGGTATGATAGAGTTGAGGATGAAAATGAAGTTGAAGAAGTAGTAGTAGGGGAAGAGGAAGGAAGATAAGTAGATTGAAAAAAGGAAGCGAAAGCATTAGATATATCATTAGGTTTAGATGAAGTGGTGTTGTTATAGACGAAAGAGTTAGAGTAGCTAGATATTGTTTTCTTAGAGTTGACATAATTCCAAAATTTTTTAGGATCTGACTTAATTGCATTTTCACTAGATTTCATATAGTCAGCGTACGATTTTTTTATGAGAGATTTTACTTCAGATCTTAATAATTTAAATTTAGTAATATACGACTGATTATGTGGAAACCGATTCAATAACTTTCTGGCGCGAATCTTAGCCTTGAGTTTCCGAATGATAGTCTTATTAAACCAGGGTGGGTAGTTGCTACCATTGGTAATTTTAGTGGGAACACATAAGTCTATAAAAGAATATAATTTAGAATACAAAAACTCACAAGCAAGATTAACGTCAAAAAATTCCTCAAGACAATTCCAATTATAATTACCAATAAGTTCATACAGTTTCACAAAATTTGCTTTTTTAAAATCATATTTAACAGATAGTAAAGTCTTAGGATTCGGGTAATGTGCAAAGTTGAGATCTAGAGTGATACTAAGTGCAGGGTGATGAAGGGGATAGCCTATATCAAACACCAGATCAGTAGCCCGTGAGACATTGCACTGACTGTTACAAATAACTAAATCTAATAACCTATTATTAGCGTTTCTTACATTGTTCATCTGACTTGCATTAAAAAATTCAAGTAACAAATTTAGTTCATTAACTTTGGGAGAGTCTGAATTTAATGTTAATTCAGGGATATTAAAATCACCACAAATCAAGAAATTGCTATTATTTAAGAAAGGCAGATGTTCAAAAAAATCGTTAACCGCAATATATGAACTCACAGGTGAAGCTGGTGGCATATATACAGTAAATATATAAAGATTAGAATTAACAGTTGGTATTTTTGCACAGACAATGTCAACGTTAACGGGTAAAATGTCAGTATAATCAGTGAGATCAACTGCAGAGGATGAAAGATGATTTTTGATCAATAAAAGAACACCTCCTCCCCTAGTAAGACGGCATGCAGTGAAATCTCGGTCGCACCTGTACACACTGAACGAGTCTGAACCAAGTTCGGCGTTGTAAACACTGCCGGTGAGCCATGTTTCAGTGAGTGCGATGACATCGTAGTCGATTCATGAATGAGTGGACTGCAGATGACCCAGTTTGGAGTTGAGACCTTGGATATTCTTGTAGAAAATGGTAAGTCGGCGCTGGGGGTTTGGGGAACTTGAAGTGATGGGTGATTGCTATTGTGATCCAACAATATTGGCTTTAAAACGTTTCAGAATATCAATGTATGTGTGGCAATTTTTATCCCATACATCATGAGATATATCGAGTTTGGTTTTGTGGATTTCATTAAATTTAATACAGTTGATACACTTGGATTCCTTGGATGGACAGTCTTTGGCCTCATGGTTGCCAGTGCATTTACCACAAACTTGGTCAGATTTGATACATTGTTTAGATGTGTGATGAAAACCACAACATTTGAAATGATAGCATCATAGATAGCACACATGTCAAAGCCAATAAGTATTTTCTGAGCCTTAAGTAATAAGTTGTATGTTGTCACGTCGGTTTGGATGAGAGCTTGGTAGATACGAGAGTTGCACATAGTAGGACTAACATTAAGTACATCACATGTATAACCAGACAGAAATAAGGACTTATTTTGGTGGAGAAGATGGTCCGCGAAGGTCTCTTTGGTAAAGGACTCAGACATACCAGAAATACGTATCCTTGGATGTAGGGCAGGTAATTGTTTGACTTCATACTTGCTTTTTAGGTTGTCACTTATGATGACTTTGAGCTTGTCGGATTGATCGGAGCTAATGATGAGTGCACCTTTACTGATCTGTCGGACGGAGTTGATTGTGATGTTTGAGGCAACAGGGTTGGCAGATTTGAACAGATCTGATTTGGTCACTGAAGATGATTGAGACGCATCTTTGGGTTTCAACAATACTGGTGGCTTGCGAGTGGATTTGGCTGCAGCTGCGAAGGAGATGTCACCGCATGACGACGACGGGTAAGTGTTGCTATTTGCACTTTGCAGTTTAGAATTAATATCCTCTTGGTTTGCGGACTTTAGTTTGGATAGATTGGAGGAGATAATGGAGCTAATCTCATCTTTTAGGCTGGATAATACTTGATTAGTAATGGATGTTTCGAGGCTAGTAAGTTTGTCATGCATATCTTTGAAAAGACTCTTGATGTCGATATCCTTACTACGATCTATTATGATACAATTCACTTTGCAGGTAGGACACCAGAAGAAGAGAGACTTAGATTTATCTAAGATGCGACCTTCATCATCAGTGAAATAGATACACCCTGGATGAAACCATTGACCACAGGTACCTTCACACCCTATGAGATTGTCAGATTTCCGTTTGCACTTCGCGCACTTACTCATCGTTCATCGCGGGAGAACACAAACAGAGAGGTCAGTGACACTTAGATTTAATTAGACAGGCGAAATTCTGCACAAAGTGGAATGACAAAATTTTTTAAGAAAGTGATCAACTTTATGTACAAAAACACAAATATTTAGAGCACAACGAAATTAAAGATGAAAAGGTTATTATCACTGAATCACTTGTAGCGAGATGCACACAATGATAAGGAACACAAGCTATTTTAGTTAGAGAAACTAGTGAAATACAGCTTTTATATAGAGCACATGTAAAAACGTCCGAACTATCCAAATAATCACTTACATTGTGGTGTACCTTTGACAATATACGGAGCTGACAACAATTAAAATCTCAAACAGGTACATTTATTGTTGGTCATACATGGTGAATTTTTATTTAAAAATCCGCAAGGGCCATGAATCATATGTGTTCGAACTATATGATACAATTCTGATTCGTTATCTTCATTTGGAATTTCAGCGCTCACTATCCTATCGATATCATCTTTATTACGGATTTTGCTACTTTCATTTAATGTTAATAATAAATGCATATGTGGTAATCCCCGTTTCTGAAATTCAATTACATATAAATACGCTACTACTTTTCCAAATATATCATCCTTTAAAAATTCTTTCATCATGTTTTTTATTTTACCACAAAACACTCTAGCTATGATATCTGGTCTATCTGATGCGTTTTGACCTTCGCGTAGTTGTTCAGTAATTTCCGGTCACTTAGGATTACATGTTACCGTGATAAATAGATCAGGTCTACCAAACTCGCGAACAATTGCCATAGCATTTTGGTACATCTTTTGCATGAACCTACTACCACCTTGAAATGTGAATGGCAATATGACCATACTACCTGGTTTACATCCTTCGTTTGCCGCTATGTTATTAATATGATCTATCAAACCGCTATAGAGCTCTACTCTTAAGGTAGGCTGATTGAACCTAATAAAAGTTAATCTTTCAGCTTCGACTTTTACGTACGCATCTACAATATATTGCTGAGTCAATTTCCCTGCTTCCTAACAAGGATTAAAATAATATCTAACTGCTAAGTGATTCATATAAAATTGTAACATGCTTTGCTTTTTTATACCGTCAGCTTGTTTCATAGTGATGTTCCATCCTGGTTCCCCTCTTGGAAATAACAATGGATAGGTCATGGGGTCACAATTTTCACTAAATTGATTAATTCTGATAAGACCACCAGTTCTAGGCTGTACGCAAATATCTCGTTTTATTGGGGGTTCACCGTCGTTGGAACTAAAAACTACAGCTACTTCGTTACTGGTTGGCAAGTTATATCTACGTATATCTTTTGATCTATCGCTAACGATCCATAAATTAATTTCAGGGACAGCTTGATTGTGTTGATTAGCTTTAGCTATTTCCCTTTCTTCTACTTCCCTTAACATCATGTATGCTTTAGAATACGGACTAATATTTCTAATAGCACAATCTAATTCTTTCATAATATCCGGTTTGCATTTTTTATTATATTCTAAGTTCATTCGTTTTTGTAATGCTTCATTTGTATCCATAATATATAACTGAGCATATTTTTCAATTTTTCCATTAGTTGGATACAAACATGTAGCTGATTCATGATAAATTTGACCATGAATGCGAAAACAATATGGTCCATACCCAGGTGGTGGCGATAAGTTTGCCCCCATAGAAGCAAAAGCCAAGGCATTATTATATTTTCTGACATTATCTTTAAAAATTTTGCTATTTGTGTCTCTATCTAACATTAATTTTTTTATAAATTCTGGAAAGTCCTTTATTATATCTGGATTAAGTTTACCTTTCCGGCAACAGTGTGTAAATTTGCCATCTTGAGGTTTTTCGAATGAAAAATTTTTGGACGAACAATATTTGCAAATAATTGTCATTGCCCCTAAACTATGCGGTTCAACATCTATTTCTAAACCTTTACTTGCTAACATATATATATTACCTCGTGTATTACTATCTGTATTAAATTTTCTTGCATTAATTTTATTTTCAGAATTTTTCTTTAATTTTGCCTGTTTTTCTAATAATGACTCATTTTTAATTAAATTTAAATTGTTATTTCTATGACGTACTAAGCGGTATAATTTTTGCTCTTCACTTTTATTATTTGTGTAATTTATACAGTTACATTTAAGTTTATCTAATCTTTTTAATCTCATTTCAAGTGTTTCGTTTTCTATAAGATTTGTATTATATTCTTTCTGTTTTTCTAGTCATTTGATTTTTTTGTCTAATGATTCATTGTTTATTTGTGTTTTATTAATTTCTTTTTCTTTATTTATGCGTTGAGTTTTAATTTCTTCTGTTTCATTTGCTTTACGTTTTAAATAATTTTCGTGTAAATGTTGCTGGCGAGTGATGGGAAACATTACTATTTGACGGGATCTTAACATCTGAAGAATATGTGATCTTAATTTATTGATATCATATACTCGTATTTCATTTTCGGGGTTTTTATTTAATAAAATGCTTGTACAAAAAGCGATAGCAAACAAACCACAATCATAGTTACTTGTTTGTTGTTGTACACGAATAAACTTAACGGATGGTCTAAACGGAAACAATTTTTCTAAATATATTGTTGCGTCCTCATTTAAATTTTGCGAATTTAAGCTATCATAAATATTAATTACCGAGCCATCATAATATAAACCTATCCAATGTCCAATGCCACCGATACAACAACCACGTTAAAATAAAATTTGAATATGCTTTGTACCTTGTGGTATAGGAACAATGCGCTCTGGTGCTTGTATATAAGCAGTACTCTGAGGTCTAAATTATGATACAGATCGAACTATCGAAAAAAATGTATCAATATGAATGTCTTCTAAACAACCCTGGGAATTTATTACTGTATCTAAATCGTGACTTGTTAAATTACATTGAATTAATTGATTTTCAAATTTTGTATTTTCTGAATTTAAATTATTTACTTTCCCTTGATTAACATCAAGTATTATTTTTATTTCAACCTGCTTACTTAATCTAGAAATCTCTTTTAAATTTGATGCCGCTAATTTTTTTTTATTCTGATCTAAATATTTATTTGATTCTAATGTACTAAATTCTGTACTTTTTTATTTACCTTATCGCTATTTATTCTGTTGTTTTGAGTGTGAAGCTTTTTTTTTTCTTCTAATTCTATCTTTCGATGGCATTGTATTTAGTTTATAAAATGAATTTATATAAGACTTACCTCTTCGGAATACGATATAAGTATATGTTTAATTTAAATTATATCAGACCTTAATGAATACCCAGGATCTATTGTAATGATGTTGGATTTATGAAAATTTAATAATACAAGACACTTGCAGTATCTGAAATAAAATATTGTAATTTTATAAATTTTTTTAATGTTAGTTTGCAAATTATAAATAAATATCATATTTTTAGCCTAAAACCATATGATATCATGATGATATCATGAACTGGGTTCAGAAAAATATGTAACAACTTATTTATTACTGTGCAGAATTTTGTACCAATGTTATAAGTAATAGATTATAATCATGATTATCGAACTTGCAGAACACCTTATAACTGCATATAGATAATTAAAATTGATCTGATTTTACTGTTTGAAAAATTATGTCACAAAAATGAATAATAATGTAGGGTAATAGTGTAGGTTAGATAATACACGGTGAGTGACTTCTGTACATACCTCAAATTTTTGGGTTTGCACAACCAAACCAAATATAATGTAAAATTTAAGAATTTAATATTTATATAATGATGCTAATTGGTTCAGATATTACAAATGAAAAATTGAAGATTATTTCGTTAATACTCATTATTAAAATTGATTACAGTGATTATACCTTTAGTTTGTCGCGCGGCACATCTACATATAATCATAAAAGATATTGGGACAATGACATTATAATTAAAAAATATACTAATTTGCATTTCACAGTTCCTATAAATTAAAAAAAAATACTCAGTCAATTTTGCAAAGTGAGAGTTTATTTCTAAAAATAAACAAATTGTTATAGGTATTAAGAATATTTGGTTTTATTTAGTAATTTGAATGTCATATAATTTAAAACATCAAAAATTAAATTTGGCAATAATGTTTGTATTAATAAATAATAGTTAATTTTTAAATTTATAAATTAATATTGTCAATCCTAATAAAACTGTCACCTTCTTCAGAGAAGTTAATTTAGGAATATTTGGTTTTAATTTAGTTACTTCATCACACATTTGGCAACATTGACTTTTGACAATGGAAACATCAAAATTAATATTAATTAAATACGTTATATTTTAAACTTAAATTAGTTGTAACAACTTTGCTCAAGACTATTATACATGATACTGTATTTACTTCTTTAATATCAATGTTCTATAAAAAGTTATAATCGTTTAAAGTTCATAGACAGATTGTCAAAAGTAACTGATAACAGCGTGACTCTTCTTAAATTTAGACATGGCTACTAGGATCCATTGTTTCAAGTTATTAGTTTTGCACAGTTTTTATTTTTTTACACAAGAACCACTCACAGTAAAAATATGAGACCCCCAAAAGGCACAACTACACATTATTCCCTGCAATCTAAAAAAAAATTTACAACAATCCCTTTCATGGTTAAGGTAGTTAGGCTTGCCACAAAATTTGGCGATCGTCGTGATGAAAATAAATAAACATCACCGACACATGCCTTTTTAGTATATAGGATGATGAAAAATTATAAAATTCGGGCGCGGAAGCAAATATTTATAAGATTTGTTACAAAAATAAAGTCAGATTTTACCTTTTCTTGATGAATACGTTGTATATTGTAAGCTACATGGGCTGCGTACTAGAATACCTACCACACTTGAAATAGCAATTTTCTTGCTGCAATGTTTTCTTTTAGCTAAAATATGATGAAGAATTATAAAATTCGGGCGCGGAAGCAAATATTTATATGATTTTTTACAAAAATAATGTCAAATTTTACCTATTCTTGAAATGGATATTTTTATTAAAACATTCATATTCATGCTTTAGGATCTATACTATGGATAATTGTAGAATTGGACATGCAAAAGTGACCATAACGTGGTACCAATCATATAATGAACATTCAATTTTCGGGTGTCATTTTAATGAATACGTTGTATATTGTAAGCTACATGGGCTGGATTCTAGAATACCTACCACACTTGAAATAGCAATTTTCTTATTCCAATGTTTTTTTTTAACTAAAATATTATGAAGAATTATAAAATTCGGGGGCAGAAGAAAATGTTTATATGATATTTTACAAGAATAAAGTCAGATTTTACCAATTCTTGAGATGGATATTTTTGTTAAAACATTCATATTTTTGCTTTAGGATCTATACTATGGATAATTTTAGCATTGGACATGCAAAAGTGACCATATCGTGGTACCAGTCAGATAATATACATTCAATTTTCGGGTGTCATTTTAATGAATACGTTGTATATTGTCAGCTACATGGGCTGGATTCTAGAATACCTACCAAACTTGAAATAGCAATTTTCTTGTTGCTATGTTTTCTTTTAGCTTAAATATGATGAAAAATTATAAAATTCGGGCGCGGAAGCAAATATTTATATGATTTTTTACAAAAATAATGTCAGATTTTACCTTTTTTTTATGAATACGTTGAATATTGTAAGCTATGATTTTTTACAAAAATAAAGTCAGAATTTACCTATTCTTGAAGAGTACGTTGTATATTGTAAGCTACATGGGCTGGATTCTAGAATACCTACCACACTTGAAATAGCTACTTTTTTGTTGCAATGTTATCTTTTAGCTAAAATATGATGAAGAATTATAAAATTCGGGCCAGAAAGCAAATATTTATATGATTTTTAACAATAATAAAGTCCGATTTTAGCTATTCTTGATGAATACGTTGTATATTGTAAGCTACATGGGCTGGATTCTAGAATACCTACCACACTTGAAATAGCAATTTTCTTGTTGCCATGTTTTTTTTTAGCTAAAATATGATGAAGAATTATAAAATTCGGGCGCGAAAGCAAATACTTATATGATTTTTTACAAAAATAAAGTCAGATTTTACCTATTCTTGAGATAGATATTTTTGTTATAACATTCATATTCATGCTTTAGGATCTATACAATGGATAACTTTAGCACTGGACATGCAAAAGTGACCATAACGTGGTACCAATCAGATAATAGACATTCAATTTCGGGTGTCATTTTAATGAATACGTTGTATATTGTAGGCTACATGGGCTGGATTCTAGAATACCTACCACACTTAAAATAGCAATTTGTTTGTTGCAATGTTTTCTTTTAGCTAATATATGATGAAAAATTATAAAATTCGGGCGCGAAAGCAAATAGTTATTTGATTTTTTACAAAAATAAAGTCCGATTTTACCTATTCTTGATGAATACGTTGTATATTGTAAGCTACATGGGCTAGATTCTGGAATACCCAACATACTTGAAATAGCAATTTTCTTGTTGCAATGTTTTCTTTTAGCTAAAATATGATAAAGAATTATAAAATTCGGGCGCGGAACCAAATATTTATATGATTGTTTTCAAAAATAAAGTCAGATTTTACCTATTCTATTCTTGAAATGGATATTTTTGTTAAAACATTCATATTCATGCTTTAGGATCTATACTATGAATAATTTTAGCATTGGACATGCAAAAGAGACCATAACGTGGTACCAATCAGATAATAAACATTAAATTTTCGGGTGTCATTTTAATAAATACGTTGTATATTGTAAGCTACATGGGCTGGATTCTAGAATACCTATCACTTTTAAAATAGCAATTTTCTTGTTGCAATGTTTTCTTTTAGCTAAAATATAATGAAGAAATATAAATTTTGGGCGCGGAAGCAAATATTTATGTAATTTTTTTCAAAAAAAAAGATTTTACATATTCTTGATGAATCCGTTGTACATTGTAAGCTACATGAACTGGAGTCTAGAATACCTACCACACTTAAAATAGCAATTTTCTTTTTGTAATGTTTTCTTTTCGCTAAAATAAATTAAAGAATTATAAAATTCGGGCGCGGAAGCAAATATTTATATGATTTTTTACAAAAATAAAGTCAGAAATTACCTATTCTTGATGAATACGTTGTATATTGTAAGCTACATGTGCTGGATTCTAGAATATCTACGACACTTGAAATAGCAATTTTCTTGTTGCAATGTTTTCTTTTAGCTAAAATATGATGAAGAATTATAAAATTAGGGTGCGGAAGCAAATATTTATATGATTTATTACAAAAATAAAGTCAGATTTTACCTATTCTTCATGAATACGTTGTATATTGTAAGCTACATGGGCTGGATTCTAGAATACCTACCACACTTAACATAGCAATTTTCCTGTTGCAATGTTTTCTTCTAGCTAAAATATGATGAAAAATTATAAAATTCGGGCCCGGAAGCAAATAGTTATATGATTTTTTACAAAAATAAAGTTAGTTATATTACCTTTTCTTGATGAATACGTTGTATATTGTAAGCTACATGGGCTGGATTCTGGAATACCTACCGCACTAGAAATAGCAATTATCTTGTTGCAATGTTTTCTTTTAGCTTTTCTTTTAAATAAAGTCAGATTTTACTTATTCTTAAAATGGATATTTTTGTTATAAAATTCATATTCATGCTTTAGGATCTATACTATGGATAATTTTAGAAATGGACATGCAAAAGTGACAATAACGTGGTACCAATCAGATAATAAATATTCAATTTTCGGGTGTCATTTTAATAAATACGTTGTATATTTTAAGCTACATGGGCTGGATTCTAGAATACCTACCACACTTGAAATAGCAATTTTCTTGTTGCAATGTGTTCTTTTAGCAAAAATATCATGAAAAATTATAAAATTCGGGCGCGGAAGCAAATATTTATATGATTTTTTACAAAAATAAAGTCGGATTTTACCTTTTCTTGATGAATACTTTGTATATTGTAAGCTACATGAACTGGATTCTAGAATACCTACCACACTTGAAATAGCAATTTTCTTGTTGCAATGTTTTTTTTTAGCTAAAACATGATGAAGAATTATAAAATTCGGCCGCGGAAGCATACATTTATATAAACTTTTACAAAAATAAAGTCAGATTATACCTAGTCTTAATGACTACGTTGTATATTGTAGGCTACATGGGCTGGATTCTAGAATACCTACCACACTTAAAATAGCAATTTTCTTGTTGCAATGTTTTCTTTTAGCTAAAATATGATGAAGTATTTAAAAATTCGGGCGCGGAAGCAAACATTTATATGAATTTTTAGAAAAATACAGTCAGATTTTACCTATTCTTAATGAATACGTAGTATATTGTAAGCTACATGGTCTGGATTCTAGAATACCTACCACATTTGAAATAGCAATTTTCTTGTTGCAATGTTTATTTTTAGCTAAAATATGATGAAGAATTATAAAATTCGGGCGCGGAAGCAAATATTTATAAGATTTTTTGCAAAAATAAAGTCCGATTTTACCTATTCTTGATGAATACGTTGTACATTGTAAGCTAAATGGGCTGGATTCTAGAATACCTACAACACTTAAAATAGCAATTTGTTTGTTGCAATGTTTTCTTTTAGCTAATATATGATAAAGAATTATAAAAATCGGGCGCGAAAGGAAATAGTTATATGATTTTTTACAAAAATAAAGTCCGAATTTACCTATTCTTGATGAATACGTTGTATATCGTAAGCTACATGGGCTGGATTCTGGAATACCTAACACACTTGAAATAGCAATTTTCTTGTTGAAATGTTTTCTTTTAGCTAAAATATAATGAAGAAATATAAATTTTGGGCGCGGAAGCAAATATTAATATAATTTTTTACAAAAATAAGGTCATATTTTACCTATTCTTTAAATGGATATTTTTGCTAAAACATTCATGAAGAATTATAAAATTCGGGTGCGAAAGCAAATATTTATATGATTTTTTTCAAAAAAAAAGTCAGATTTTACATATTCTTGATGAATCCGTTGTATATTGTAAGCTACATGAACTGGAGTCTAGAATACCTACCACACTTAAAATAGCAATTTTCTTGTTGCAATGTTTTCTTTTAGCTAAAATAAATTAAAGAATTATAAAATTCGGGCGCGGAAGCAAATATTTATATGATTTTTTACAAAACTAAAGTCAGAAATTACCTATTCTTCATGAATACGTTGTATATTGTAAGCTACATGTGCTGGATTCTAGAATATGTACCACACTTGAAATAGCAATTTTCTTGTTGCAATGTTTTCTTTTAGCTAAAATATGATGAAGAATTATAAAATTAGGGGGCGGAAGCAAATATTTATATGATTTTTTACAAAAATAAAGTCAGATTTTACCTATTCTTCATGAATACGTTGTATATTGTAAGCTACATGATCTGGCTTCTAGAATACCTTTCACACTAAAAATAGCAGTTTTCGTGTTGCAATGTTTTCTTTTAACTAAAATATGATGAAGAATTAAAAAAGTCGGGCGCGGAAGCAAATATTTATATGAATTTGTACAAAACTAAAGTCAGATTTTACCTATTCTTATTGAATACGTTGTATATTGTAAGCTACATGGGCTGGATTCTAGAATACCTACCACACTTGATATAGCAATTTTCTTGTTGCAATGTTTTCTTCTAGCTAAAATATGATGAAGAATTATAAAATTCGGGCGTGGAAGCAAATAGTTATATGATTTTTTACAAAAATAAAGTCAGTTATATTACCTTTTCTTGATGAATACGTTGTATATTGTAAGCTACATGGGCTGGATTCTGGAATACCTACCACACTTGAAATAGCAATTTTCTTGTTGCAATGTTTTTTTTTAGATAAAATATGATGAAAAATTACAAAATTGGGGCCCGGAAGCAAATATTTATATGATTTTTTACAAAAATATGGTCGGATTTTATCTATTCTTGATGAATATATTGTATATTGTAAGCTTCGTGGGCTGGATTTTAGAATACCTACCACATATCAAATAGCAATTGTCTTGTTGCAATGTTTTCTTTTAGCTATAATATGATGACGAATTATAAAATTCGTGCGCGGAAGCAAATATATATATGATTTTTTACAAAAATAATGCCAGATTTTACTTATTCTTGATGAATACGTTTTATATTGTAAGTTAGATGGGCTGGATTCTAGAATAACTACTACACTTGAAATAGCAATTTTCTTGTTGCAATGTATTCTTTTAGCTAAAATATGATGAAGATTTATAAAATTCGGGCGCGGAAACAAATATTTATATAATTTTTTACAAAAATAAAGTCAGATTTTATCTATCCTTGATAAATACGTTGTATATTGTAAACTAGAAGGGCTGGATTCTAGATTACCTACTTTACTTGAAATAGCAATTTTCTTGTAGCAATGTTTTCTTTTAGCTAACATATGATGAAGAATTAAAAAAATTCGGGCGCGAAAGCAAATATTTATATGATTTTTTACTAAAATAAAGTCAGATTTCACCCATTCTTGATGAATACGTTGTATATTGTAAGGAGACATGGGCTGGATTCTAGAATACCTACCACACTTGAAATAGCAATTTTCTTGTTGCAATGTTTTCTTTTAGCTAAAATATGATAAAGATTTATAAAATTTGGGCGCGGAAGCAAATATTTATATGATTTTTTACAAAAATAAAGTCAGATTTTACCTATTTTTATTTATTTATTTATTTATTTATATATTTATTTAAATATGAACTACCCAAACAGGCTAAGCCCAGACGAGTGTAGAGAGGTAGAATGATACAAATAGAAAATAGAATAATATAGATACTTTAAACACAAATATAAAAGTTTACTATTTTTAAAAAATTTTGAAAAAGATGTATAATTTAAAAGAAAAATGTCTAAATGAGAAAATATATTGTTATATAAGTGCCACATTCGATAAAGAGGTGAAGACTTTAATATTTTAGTGCGACTGTAAGGAAGATAGAAGGTGGATAGAAGTCTGGTGGATATAGTACGAGAGTGGAAGTTGATCATAGAAAGGCATAAAGTATCGTCAATATGATTGTTAATAAGTTTATATAAGTGAAGAATGAAATAGTTTTCTCTACGTTCGTACAGAGTTTTGAAATTGAACATACAACATAAATGAGAATAAGGAAAGTGGCGCTCAGGGTAGTTACCCTTAACTTTAAAGTAAATGTACTTCAAAATTTTTTTCTGTACAGAATCCAAGAGGTCTTGATGTATTTCATGAGTAGGGCTCCAGATAACACTACAGTATTCAAGCTTGGATCTTACATAAGCATAATAAAGTGCAAAGATTGCTGTAATGTTATAAAAATCTTTAGTATTTCTTATAACGAAACCTAACATTCGCAAAGCAGAATTATAGACATCATGAATGTGATTAACAAATGTGAGCTTAGGGTCAAATAGGACTCCTAAATCTTTTATTATTACAGAGCGACTTAAAATGATTGTATTTATTGAATAATCATACCTCAGTGGAACAATTTTCCTGGAGAATGACATACCAGTACATTTATTGAGATTGAGCTGCAAGTTGTTTCTAGTACACCAATTATATAAATTATTCAAATCATTTTGAAGAGTAATACAGTCATTAAAAGTAGAAACTGAATAGAAAATTTTTAAGTCGTCCGCGAATAACAGTTTGTCACAGTGGAGGACATTCGTGATGTCATTAATGAAAAGTTAGTATTAAGAACAGCAGAAACTCGTTGCGTAAAGTACATGAGATTAGTGGAAGTAGATCGTTTTCCAACGAAACCATGTTGGTAAGGAGATATATATATATATATTGCTTTATAGATGGATATATGGTGTTGTAAATAATTTTTTCGAAAATTTTGCTAAAATTAGATAAAATAGCTATTGGGCGATAATTAGAAATATTACTTGCCTCACCAGATTTATGTAACGGAGTAATACTTGATATTTTCCAGACATTGGGAAACGTACTAGTCTTTACACTAAGGTTAAAAATATGGAAAAGTGCAGTTGACAGAGGAGACACACAGTCCTTGATCAGCAAACTTGGGATAAGATCAGGACCACATGACAGAGAAGATTTGAGTGTTTTAATAGAGGTTTTTATATCGTTAAGGGAAATATGCTTAAGAGAGATAGAATCATGCGAGAGGGAAGAGGGAGTTAACGAATTAGTAGATTTACTGACAGGTGAGTTTTGATAAGTAGACTGAAAGAATGAAGAGAAAGCATCAGATATGTCACTAGGGTTTGAAAAAGTTTTGTCATTAAGGAACATAGAGTTATTATGTGAAGACATTTTTCTTTTAGAATTAACATAGTTCCAGAATTTTTTTGCATTTGTTTTAACATTATTTTCACAATTTGTCACATAAACAGCATAAGAATTTTTTTTATAAATATTTTAGCTTAGATCTGAGATTTTTGAAATTAATACAATTAGCTTGATTATGTGGAAAACGAGCAAGTAATTTTCTGGCGCGAATCTTGGCCTTGAGTTTACGAATAATTGTTTTAGTGAACCATGGGGAACATTTAATATTAAAATTATATTTTAAAGGAACACATGAGTCGAAGAAGGAGTACAGTATAGTATAAAAGAATTCTCAGACCTGATTAACATCAGAAAATTCCTTTAGAGTATCCCAATTAAAATTACAAATCATACTATAAGTTTGGTGAAATCAGCTTTTTTAAAATCATAATTATGAGATGTTGCACAATATGAGTTTTTATGAGTAGGGAGATTGCTCTGAACAGAAATACTGAGTGCTGGGTGATGCAGAGGAAATTCAGCGTCAAATAATAAATCTTAAGCATGTGATATGACGTAATGAGTGTTAGAGATAATTAAATCCAAGAGTTTATTATTGCTATTTTTTATTGAATTGAGCTGAGAAGCATCGTAAAATTCAAGTAAGTTAAGTAGTTTCTCAACTTTATGCGAGTTAGAGTTGGCAGTGAACTCAGGGATATTGAAATCGCCGCATATTAAAAAGATATTGTTTTGTAAGAATGGTAAATTTTCAAAAAAGTTATATACTGCAACATAAGAATTTACAGGTTGTGCTGGTGGAATATATACGGTAAAACAAAACAAGGGTATATTATTAATAATGATTTTAGCGCAAATAATGTCAATGTTTATAGGAATAATATCAATAAAATTACTAAGATCAACCTTTGAAGATGATAATTCATTCTTGATAAGCATAAGCACCCCTCCTCCTTTAGAAAGACGGCACGACTCAAAATCACGGTCACATCTATAAACATTGAACATGTCTGTACAGAGTTCAGCATTCAAAACATTGTCAGAGAGCCAAGTTTCAGTGAGGGCAATGATATCGAAGTCGACTGCAGCACTGATGGACTGGAAATGTTTTGAATTTATACCTTGGATGTTCTGGTAAAAGCAGGGGAGTCTACGATGGCCGTCTGGAAGTGAGAGACTTGGAGAGATCAGTGGTTGCTATTGTGAATCAACGATATTAGCTTTGAAGCGTTTTTAAATTTCTAGATACGTGTGACAGTTCTTGTTCCAAACATCATATGCAGTGTTCAATTTAGTGTTATGCATGTCATTATATTTGACGCAATTGATACATTTGGGTAGAGCCGGTTGACAGTTTTTAGCGTCATGATTTCCCGCACATTTTCCACATACTTGCTCAGATTTGGTGCATTGTTTAGAAATGTGATTGAACCCGCAGCACTTAAATCATCTACGCAGCTCAATGGCATCGTCAACAGTGCAAATGTGAAAGCCAAGGAACACTTTTTGGGCCTTCAGTAAGTTATTGTAGGTGGTAACATTAGTTTGAATAAGCGCTTGGATTATCTGGATATTATTTTTCGTAGGACATAATTCGAGGACATCACATTGGTATCCAGGAAGGAAGTGTGACTTATTTTGATGCAGTAGATGTTCAATGAAGGTCTCTTTTGTAAAGGACTCAGATATGCCAGTTATACGAAGTCTAGGATGTAAGGTAGGTAGATGTTTGACATCATATTTACTCTTGTGATTATCGCTGATTAAGTCTTTTAATTTTTCAGACTGATCGAACCCAATGATAAGAGCATCTTTATTTGCATGATGGACAGAGTTGATAGTGATGTTGGATGCCACTGGATTCGCAGATTTATACAGATCGGATTTCGTTACGGTGGTAAATTATGACGCAACTTTTGG
The DNA here is from genome assembly GCA_035578165.1 of Stenolophus ochropezus. Classification (NCBI taxonomy): domain Eukaryota; kingdom Metazoa; phylum Arthropoda; class Insecta; order Coleoptera; family Carabidae; genus Stenolophus; species Stenolophus ochropezus. The sequence continues at coordinate 177,800 of JAQOWZ010000158.1, read as the reverse complement.
TTTCAGTAAAACTGATGGTTGTGGTACAGGTTTGGCAACAGTAGCAGCGAATGAGGGTGCGCTACAATTGGAAGAGGACTGCTTATTATTGACAGTATGAAGATGAGATATTATATCTTTCTGAATGTCATTCTTTAATGAAGAAACAGCATTAGAGATGATGGAGCCGATATCATCTTTAAGAGCAGACAGTAGTGTGGTGACAATTGAGTTCTCTAGGGTCGTGAATCTCTCATTAATTAATTGGATCTTGTTCTTGAAGTATGTCTCTTTGCTTTGGTCAATAATAACACAGTTAATTTTACAGGAAGAGCACCAAAAAAATACTGAGTTGCATTTCTCCAGAAGACGGCATTCTTCGTTGGTGAGATCTGCACAAGCTGGATGGAACCACTGCCCACAAGTACCTTCGCACCCTTTGAAGTTGTCCGGTGTTTTTCGTTTGCACTTCGCGCACTTAATCATGATTCATAATTTGGCGGGAAATGACATACAAACACAACACGAAGTAAGAGGTCAGTGACATATAAGTTGATAAAACAAACAAAATTTTGTCTGAAGTGGTAGGTCAAGGTTTAGAATTGACTTAAGAAAGTTGATAAACGCAAAACACAAGCACACAAAAAACTAGATCACGTAAAAGTTTAAAAGATGCAAAAACAAAATCACTGTGTAGCACTTAACATGATGAACACAAAGACGTAAACTTTAACGTAAAATAAATTTAAATAACTAGTTCATGGTAAAAATAAGATAGAGCAAAGAAAAATGCGACTGCACACGTGTATTATTACATTATTCTTGATGAATACGTTGTATATTGTAAGCAACATGGGCTGGATTCTAGAATACCTACCACACTTGAAATAGCTATTTTCTTGTTGCAATGTTTTCTTTTAGCTAAAATATGATGAAAATTTATAAAATTCGGGCGCGGCAGCAAATATTTATATGATTTTTCACAAAAATTAAGTCAGATTTTACCTATTCTTGGAATGGATATGTCTGTTAAAACATTCATATTCATGCATTAGGATCTGTACTATGGATAATTTTAGCATTGGACATGCAAAAGTGACCATAACGTTTTGTAACCTCTCTTTCTAAAAGGATATTGACGTTATCAAACTGTAGCACTTCCTTTCAATAACTTTCATTACTACAAACTTGTAACATTCATACAGGACCTCTGCTACCAGTTTGTGACCCTCTCCTTGAAAGGGTAGGTTTTAGCAAATAATATATAACTGGGTTCTCTGTCAGTCTGGATACGGAACAAGTATTAGGAGATGGATATTGAATTAAATAGAATACTCACATTTGTATAAAATTATAAATAATATAATAAATAATGTTTTACAGTTGTTTTTTTTCTCTAATGACACTTCTGTAAATCACCGCCTCTACCACTGACTATACTAATCTACTTCTGGCTTCTCTCTTTCTCTTCTCTATCTAACAACCATTACCTTACACTATATTTACTATGAACAAGTACTAAGTCAGCAAATATTAGTTTTACCTTTACACAACATTATTTATGTATTACATCCATTTCCTACTAACTTAATTGGTGCCACTAGAATGTGCTGACTTAGACTTGTTCCATTCCTCCCGACTTCGAGAAATTTGCTTCCTGTAAGGAGCACAATTTTCAAAAGTAACTTAACCTACACTTAAAGTCTCTACACAATACAATTACAAATTCTTCGTTTACACTAAATTCCACCTCCCATTTTGAACATCTGGAACTCGATCTGGAATGTCCCCTCATGGTCAAGCACCTTACATCCATCAGAATCCTCTCGCGGTGCTGTGGCTCCCTGATCTTCCCGGTTACAACCTCACCACTAGACGAGCTGGCACGTGATTGGTCCTGACAGTCTTGACGCTTCCTCACCATTTCCTCTGAAGACGGCGAATCAGACGGCTCTTTAATCCTCCAAGACAATCAATTCAACAGTAGTTTATCCTCGATCCCTCTTTTTTGAAACATTCACTTTTTTAAACCTTGTATATTTAAACTTTACAATACTCATTTTCCAACAGCCCTTACAGCCCATTGGTATCCTCCTTGCGAGGCATATTCTTGTATTCTTCTTTAAACCTTGCCCACACAAACCTAACAAGACTCATCTTCTAATAGTCTCTCTTGTCCATTGTTATCTTCCTCCCGGGACACATTCTCGTATAACAGTAATTCCTGTACCCTTCAACATCCTCGATCCTTTTTTCTACCATGCACTCATTTCTTTACGTAGCGTCAACTCCCTGATCTACGTTAACTACTTCATGTGGCCCTGTTGCAATATCATATGTTGCTGATTCCACATTTACTGTTGTCAGCATTTTTCCCATTGTACTGCTTGTTAAGTTGAATGTTCGTCTGCTTCTAATCCGTTCCTCAAAAATGAAATTCAATTCAAGACTGTCAATGTTTCCGACTCTTTTTTAATTATTATTGATTTGTTTTTTTTTTTACTGTGATATCTCTTACCTTGGCTCGGCGGTGGTAAACAGAAGGCCGTATTGAACAAAAATTTTTAATAAATAAGCAAATCTCCAACTCTTAGATTACGTTTTTTTTTTCATTTTTTCCGTTAGAGCAATTTAAAATTTTGATGTAAATCAACAACTCTTAATACTTGTCGTTCCGCGAGTGAACCCCGAAAGGTTACTCTAATCTGACAAGAAATCCCAACGCTGCCACCCATTTGTAACCTCTCTTTCTAAAAGGATATTGACGTCATCAAACTGTAGCACGTCCTTTCAATAACTTTCATTACTACCAACTTGTAACATTCTTACGTCCTCTGCTACCAGTGTGTGACCCTCTCCTTGAAAGGGTAGGTATTACAAAATAATATATAACTGGGTTCTTTGTTGAACCGGATACGGAACAAGTACTAAGAGATGGATATTAAATTAAATAGAATACTCACATTTGTATAAAAATATAAATAATATAATAAATAATGTTTTACAGTTGGTTTCTTCTCTAATGACACTTCTGTCCACCACCGCCGTCTACCACTGACTATACCACTCTACTTCTGGCTTCTCTCTTTCTCTTCTCTATCTAACAACCATTACCTTACACTATATATACTATGAACAAATACTAAGTCAGCAAATATTAGTTTTACCTTTAAACAACATTATTTATGTATTACATCTATTTCCTACTAACTTAATTGGTGCCACTAGAATGTGCTGACTTAGACTTGTTACAGTTTTATCAATCAGATAATAAACATTAAATTTTCAGGTGTCATTTTAATGAATACGTTGTATATTGTAAGCTACATGGGCTGGACTCTAGAATACCTACCAAACTTGAAATAGCAATTTTCGTGTTGCAATGTTTTCTTTTAGCTAAAATATCATGAAAAATTATAAAATTCCTGCGGGGAAGCAAATGTTTATATGATTTTTTACAAAAATAAAGTCAGATTTTACCTTTTCTTGATAAATACGTTGTATATTGTAAACTACATGGTCTGGATTCTAGAATACATACCACACTTGAAATAGCAATTTTCTTGTTGCAATGTTTACTTTTAGCTAAAATATGATGAAGAATTATAAAATTGGGGCGCGGAAGCAAATATTTATATGATTTTTTACAAAAATAAAGTCAGATTTTACCTTCTCTTGATGAATACGTTGTATATTGTAAGCTAGATGGGCTGGATTTTAGAATACCTACTACACTTAAAATAGCAATTTTCTTGTTGCAATGTTTTCTTTTAGCTAAAATATGATAAAAATTAAAAAATTCGGGCACGGAAGCAAATATTTATATGATTTTTTACAAAAATAAAGTCAGAATTTACCTATTTTTGAAATAGATATTTTTGTTAAAACATTCATATTCATGCTTTAGGATCTATATTATGGATAATTTTAGCATTGGACATGCGTAAGTGACCAAATCGTGGTACCAATCAGATAATGAACATTCAATTTTCGGGTGTCATTTTAATGAATATGTTGTATATTGTAAGCTACATGGGATGGATTCTAGAATACCTACCACACTTAAAATAGCAATTTTCTTGTTGCAATGTTTTCTTTTAGCTAAAATATGATGAAGAATTATGAAATTCGGGCGCGGAAGAAAATATTTATATGATTTTTTACAAAAATAATGTAATATTTTACCTATTCTTGAAATGGATATTTTTATTAAAACATTCATATTCATGCTTTAGGATCTATACTATGGATAATTGTAGTATTAAACATGCAAAAGTGACCATAACATGGTACCAATCAGATATTGAACATTCAATTATCGAGTGTCACTTTAATGAATACGTTGTATATTGTAAGCTACATGGGCTGGATTATAGAATACCTACCACACTTGAAATAGCTATTTTCTTGTTGCTATGTTTTCTTTTAGCTAATATATGATGAAGAATTATAAAATTCGGGCGCGGAAGCAAATATTTATATGATTTTTTACAAAAATAATGTAATATTTTACCAATTCTTGACATGGATATTTTTGTTAAAACATTTATATTCATGCTTTAGAATCTATACAATGGATAATTTTAGCATTGGACATGCAAAAGTGACCATAACTTAGTACCAATCAAATAATAAACATTCAATTTTCGAGTGTCATTTTAAGGAATACGTTGTATATTGTAAGTTACAAGGGCTGGATTCTAGAATATTTACTACACTTATAATAGCAATTTTCTTGTTGCAATGTTTTCTTTTAGCTAAAATATGATGAAGAATTATAAAATTCGGGCGCAGAAGCAAATATTTATATGATTTTTTACAAAAATAAAGTCAGATTTAACCTATTCTTAAAGAATACGTTGTATTTTGTAAGCTACATGGGCTGGATTCTAGTGTACCTACCGCACTAGAAATAGCAATTTTCTTGTTGCAATGTTTTCTTTTAGCTACAATATGATAAAGAATTATAAAATTCGGGCGGGGAAGCAAATATTTATATAATTTTTTACAAAAATAAAGTCAGATTTTACCAATTCTCGATAAATACGTTGTATATTGTAAGCTACATGAGCTGGATTCTAGAATACCTACCACACTTGAAATAGCAATTTTCTTGTTGCAATGTTCTCTTTTAGCTAAAATATGATGAAGAATTCTAAAAATCGGGCGCGAAAGCAAATATTTATATGATTTTATACAAAAATAAAGTCAGATTTTACCAATTCTTGATGAATACGTTGTATATTGTAAGCTACATTGGCTGGATTCTAGAATACCTACCACACTTGAAATAGCAATTTTTTTGTTGCAATGTGTTCTTTTAGCAAAAATATGATGAAAAATTATAAAATTCGGGCGCGGAAGCAAATATTTATATGATTTTTTACAAGAATAAAGTCAGATTTTACATATTCTTGAAATGAATATTTTTGTTAAAACATTCATGAAGAATTATAAAATTCGGGCGCGAAAGCAAATATTTATATGATTTTTTATATAAAACAAAGTCAGATTTTACCTATTCTTGATGAATACGTTGTATATTGTAGGCTACATGGGCTGGATTCTAGAATACCTACCACACTTGAAATAGCAATTTTCTTGTTGCAATGTTTTCTTTTAGCTAAATTTGATAAAGAATTAAAAAATTCGGCCGCGGAAGCATACATTTATATAAACTTTTACAAAAATAAAGTCAGATTTTACCTATTCTTAATGACTACGTTGTATATTGTAAGCTACATGGGCTGGATTCTAGAATACCTACAACATTTAAAATAGCAATTTTCTTGTTGCAATGTTTACTTTTAGCTAAAATATGATAAAGAATTATAAAATTTGGGAGCGGAAGCAAATATTTATATGATTTTTTACAAAAATAAAGTCCGATTTTACCTATTCTTGATGAATACGTTGTATATTATAGGCTACATGGGCTGGATTGTAGAATACCTACCACACTTAAAATAGCAATTTTCTTGTTGCAATGTTTTCTTTTAGCTAAAATATGATGAAGAATTTAAAAATTCGGGTGCGGAAGCAAACATTTATATGAATTTTTACAAAAATACAGTCAGATTTTACCTATTCTTAATGAATACGTTGTATATTGTAAGCTACATGGGCTGGATTCTAGAATACGTACCACACTTAAAATAGCAATTTTCTTGTTGCAATGTTTTCTTTTAGCTGAAATATGTTGAAGAATTATAAAATTCGGCCGCGGAAGCAAATATTTATATAATTTTCTACAAAAATAAAGTCAGATTTTACCTATTCTTGATGAATACGTTTTATATTGTACGCTACATGGGCAGTATTCTAAAATACCTACTACACTTGAAATAGCAATTTTCTTGTTGCAATGTTTTCTTTTAGCTAAAATAAGATATAGAATTAAAAAATTCGGGCGCGGAAACAAATATTTATATGATTTTTTTCAAAAATAAAGTTAGATTTTACCTATTCTTGAAATGGATATTTTTATTAAAACATTCATATTCATGCTTTAGGATCTATACTATGGATAATTGTAGCATTAAACATGCAAAAGTGACCATAACATGGTACCAATCAGATATTGAACATTCAATTATCGAGTGTCACTTTAATGAATACGTTGTATATTGTAAGCTACATGGGCTGGATTATAGAATACCTACCACACTTGAAATAGCTATTTTCTTGTTGCTATGTTTTCTTTTAGCTAATATATGATGAAGAATTATAAAATTCGGGCGCGGAAGCAAATATTTATATGATTTTTTACAAAAATAATGTAATATTTTACCAATTCTTCACATGGATATTTTTGTTAAAACATTTATATTCATGCTTTAGAATCTATACAATGGATAATTTTAGCATTGGACATGCAAAAGTGACCATAACTTAGTACCAATCAAATAATAAACATTCAATTTTCGAGTGTCATTTTAAGGAATACGTTGTATATTGTAAGTTACAAGGGCTGGATTCTAGAATATTTACTACACTTATAATAGCAATTTTCTTGTTGCAATGTTTTCTTTTAGCTAAAATATGATGAAGAATTATAAAATTCGGGCGCGGAAGCAAATATTTATATGATTTTTTACAAAAATAAAGTCAGATTTTACCTATTCTTAAAGAATACGTTGTATTTTGTAAGCTACATGGGCTGCATTCTAGTGTACCTACCGCACTAGAAAAAGCAATTATCTTGTTGCAATGTTTTCTTTTAGCTAAAATATGATGAAGAATTATAAATTTCGTGCGCGGAAGCAAATATTTATATGATTTTTACAAAAATAAAGTCAGATTTTACCTATTCTTAAAATTTATATTTTTGTTAAAAAATTCATACTCATGCTTTAGGATCTATACTATGGATAATTTTAGAAATGGACATGCAAAAGTGACCATAACGTAGTACCAATCAGATAATAAATATTAAATTTTCGGGTGTCATATTAATGAATACGTTTATATTTTAAGCTACATGGGCTGGATTCTAGAAAACCTACCACACTTGAAATAGCAATTTTCTTGTTGCAATGTTTTCTTTTAGCTACAATATGATAAAGAATTATAAAATTCGGGCGCGGAAGCAAATATTTATATGATTTTTTACAAAAATAAAGTCAGATTTTACCAATTCTCGAAAAATACGTTGTATATTGTAAGCTACATGAGCTGGATTCTAGAATACCTACCACACTTGAAATAGCAATTTTCTTGTTGCAATGTTCTCTTTTAGCTAAAATATGATGAAGAATTCTAAAAATCGGGCGCGAAAGCAAATATTTATATGATTTTATACAAAAATAAAGTCAGATTTTACCAATTCTTGATGAATACGTTGTATATTGTAAGCTACATTGGCTGGATTCTAGAATACCTACCACACTTGAAATAGCAATTTTTTTGTTGCAATGTGTTCTTTTAGCAAAAATATGATGAAAAATTATAAAATTCGGGCGCGGAAGCAAATATTTATATGATTTTTTACAAGAATAAAGTCAGATTTTACATATTCTTGAAATGAATATTTTTGTTAAAACATTCATGAAGAATTATAAAATTCGGGCGCGAAAGCAAATATTTATATGATTTTTTATATAAAACAAAGTCAGATTTTACCTATTCTTGATGAATACGTTGTATATTGTAGGCTACATGGGCTGGATTCGAGAATACCTACCACACTTGAAATAGCAATTTTCTTGTTGCAATGTTTTCTTTTAGCTAAATTTGATAAAGAATTAGAAAATTCGGCCGCGGAAGCATACATTTATATAAACTTTTACAAAAATAAAGTCAGATTTTACCTATTCTTAATGACTACGTTGTATATTGTAAGCTACATGGGCTGGATTCTAGAATACCTACAACATTTAAAATAGCAATTTTCTTGTTGCAATGTTTACTTTTAGCTAAAATATGATAAAGAATTATAAAATTTGGGAGCGGAAGCAAATATTTATATGATTTTTTACAAAAATAAAGTCCGATTTTACCTATTCTTGATGAATACGTTGTATATTGTAGGCTACATGGGCTGGATTGTAGAATACCTACCACACTTAAAATAGCAATTTTCTTGTTGCAATGTTTTCTTTTAGCTAAAATATGATGAAGAATTTAAAAATTCGGGCGCGGAAGCAAACATTTATATGAATTTTTACAAAAATACAGTCAGATTTTACCTATTCTTAATGAATACGTTGTACATTGTAGGCTACATGGGCTGGATTGTAGAATACCTACCACACTTAAAATAGCAATTTTCTTGTTGCAATGTTTTCTTTTAGCTGAAATATGTTGAAGAATTATAAAATTCGGCCGCGGAAGCAAATATTTATATAATTTTCTACAAAAATAAAGTCAGATTTTACCTATTCTTGATGAATACGTTTTATATTGTACGCTACATGGGCAGTATTCTAAAATACCTACTACACTTGAAATAGCAATTTTCTTGTTGCAATGTTTTCTTTTAGCTAAAATAAGATAAAGAATTATAAAATTCGGTCGCGGAAACAAATATTTATATGATTTTTTTCAAAAATAAAGTTAGATTTTACCTATTCTTGTTAAAATACGTTGAATATTGTAAGCTACTGGGGCTGGATTCTAGAATACCTACCACACTTGAAATAGCTAATTTCTTGTTGCAATGTTTTCTTTAGCTAAAATATGATGAAAAATTATAAAATTCGGGCGTGGAAGCAAATATTTGTATTATTTTTTAAAAAAATAAAGTCAGATTTTACTTATTCTTGATGATTTCGTTGTATATTGTAAGCTACATGGGCTGGATTATAGAATACCTACCACACTTGAAATAGCAATTTTCTTGATGCAATGTTTTCTTTTAGCTAAAATATGATAAAGAATTATAAAATTCGGGCGCGGAAGCAAATATTTATATGATTTTTCACAAAAATGAAGTCAGATTTTACCTATTCTTGTTGAATTCGTTGAATGTTGTAAGCTACATTGGCTGGATTCTAGAATACCTACCACACTTGAAATAGCAATTTTCTTGTTGCAATGTTTTCTTTTAGCTAAAATATGATAATAAATTATAAAATTCATGCGCGGAAGCAAATATTTATATGATTTTTTACAAAAAAAGTCATATTTTATCTACTCTTGAAATGGATATTTTTGTTAAAACATTCATATTCATGCTTTAGGATCTATTCTATAGATAATTTTAGCATTGAACATGCAAAAGTGACCATAACGTGGTACTAATCACATAATATACATTAAATTTTTGGGTTTCATTTTAATGAATACGTTGTATACTGTAAACAACATGGGCTGGATTCTAGAATACCTACCACTCTTAAAATAGCAATTTTATTGTTGCAATGTTTTCTTTTAGTTAAAATATTATGAAGAATTATAAAATGCGGGGGCGCGAGCAAATATTTATATCATTTTTTATAAGAAAAAAAGTCAGATTTTACTTATTAATGAATACGTTGTATATTGTAAGCTACATGGGCTGGATTCTAGAAATCCTACCACACTGATATAGCAATTTTCTTGATGCAATGTTTTCTTTTAGCTAAAATATGATAAAGAATTATAAAATTCGGGCGCGGAAGCAAATATTTATATGATTTTTCACAAAAATGAAGTCAGATTTTACCTATTCTTGTTGAATTCGTTGAATGTTGTAAGCTACATGGGCTAGATTCTAGAATACCTACCACACTTGAAATAGCAATTTTCTTGTTGCAATGTTTTCTTTTAGCTAAAATATGATAAAAAGTTATAAAATTTGGGCGCGAAAGCAAATATTCATATGATTTTTTACAATAATAAAGTCAGATTTTACCTATTCTTGGTAAATACGTTGTATATTGTAAACTACATGGGCTGGATTCTAGAATAACTACCACACTTAAAAAAGAAATTTTCTTGTTGCAATGTTTTCTTTTAGCTAAATTATGATAAAGAATTATAAAATTCGGGAGCGGAAGCAAATATTTATATGATTTTTTACAAAAATAAAGTCAGATTTTACCTATTCTTGATAAATACGTTGTATATTGTAAGCTACATGGGCTGGATTCTAGAATACCTACCACATTTGAAATAGAACTTTTCTTGTAGCAATGTTTTTTTTTAACTAAAATATGATAAAGAATTATAAAATTCGGGCGCGGAAGCAAATATTTATATGATTTTTTACAAAAATAAAGTCAGATTTTACCTATTCTTTATGAATACGTTGTATATTGTAAGCTACATGGGCTGGATTCTAGAATACCTACCACACTTGAAATAGCAATTTTCTTGTTGCAATGTTTTTATTTAGCTAAAATATGATGAAGATTTATAATATTCGGGCGCGGATGCAAATATTTATATGATTTTTTACAAAAATAAAGTTAGATTTTACCTATTCTTGATGAATACGTTGTATTTTGTAAGCTACATGGACTGGATTCTAGATTACCTACCACACTTATAATAGCAATTTTCTTGTTGCAATGTTTTATTTCAGCTAAAATATGATGAAGAATTATAAAATTTGGGCGCGGAAGCAAATATTTATATGATTTTTTACAAAAATAAAGTCAGATTTCACCTATTCTTGATGAATACGTTGTATTTTGTAAGCTACATGGGCTGGATTCTAGAATACCTACCACACTTGAAATAACAATTTTCTTGTTGAAATGTAATCTTTTAGCTAATATATGATGAAGAATTATAAAATTCGGACGCGGAAGCAAATATTTATATGATTTTTTACAAAAATAAAGTCAGATATTATCTATTCTTGATGAATACGTTGTATATTGTAAGCTACATGGGCTGGATTCTAGAATACATACCACACTTGAAATAGCAATTTTCTTGGTGCAGTGTTTTTTTTTTGCTAAAATACGATAAAGAATAATAAAATTCGGCCTCGGAAGCAAATATTTATATGATTTTTTACAAAAATAAAGTCAGATTTTATCTATTTTTGATGAATACGTTGTATATTGTAAGCTTCATTGGCTGGATTCTAGAATACCTACCTCACTTGAAATAGCAATTTTCTTGTTGCAATGTTTTCTTTTACCTAAATTATGATGAAACATCATAAAATTCGGGCGTGGAAGCAAATATTTATATGATTTTTTACAAAAATAACGTCAGATTTTTCCTATTCTTGAAATGTATATTTTTGTTAAAACATTCATAAACATGCTTTTGGACCTATACTGCGGATAAAATATGATGAAAAATTATAAAATTCGGGCGCGGAAGCAAATATTTAAATGATTTTTTACAAAAAAAAAGTTAGATTTTACCTATTTTTGATGAATACGTTGTATATTGTAAGCTTCATTGGCTGGATTCTAGAATAGCTACCACACTTGAAATAGCAATTTTCTTGTTGCATTGTTTTCTTTTAGGTAAAATATGGAAGGGTGTAGGATGAAGGTAGAACCTCAAGTCTTAAACACACTGTTCTCTAAAAATTTTTTTTTATTGTTACCGGTTTCGGTTACTGGGTAACCATCCTCAGACCGGCGAGAATTATAAAATTCAGGCGCGGTAGCAAATATTTATACGATTTTTTACAAAAATAAAGTCAGATCTTACCTATTCTTAAAATGGATATTTTTGTTAAAACATTCATATTTATGCTTTAGGATCTATACTATGGATAATTTTAGCATTGGACATGCAAGAGTGACCATAACGTGGTACCAATCAGATAATAAACATTCAATTTTCGGGTGTCATTTTAAAGAATACTTTATATATTATAAGCTACATGGGCTGGATTCTAGAATACCTACCAGACTTTAAATACCAACTTTCTTGTTGCATTGTTTTCTTTTAGCTAAAATATGATGAAGAATTATATAATTCGGGCGCGGAAGCAAATATTTATATGATTTTTTACAAAAATAAAGTCACATTTTACCTATTCTTGATGAATACGTTGTATATTGTAAGCTACATGGGCTGGATTCTAGAATACCTACCACACTTGAAATAGCAATTTTCTTGTTGCAATGTTGTCTTTTAGCTAAAATATGATAAAGAATTATAAAATTCGGGTGCGGAAGCAAATATTTATAAGATTTTTTACAAAAATTAAGTCAGATTTTACCAGTTCTTGATGAATACGTTGTATATTGTAAGCTACAAGGGCTGGTTTCTAGAATACCTACCACACTTGAAATAGCAATTTTTTGTTGCAATGTTTTCTTTCAGCTAAAATATGATGGAGGATATTAAAATTCGGGCGCCGAAGCAAATATTTATATGAATTTTTACAAAAATAATGTCAGATTTTACCTATTATTGATGAATACGTTGTAAATTGTAAGCTACATAGGCTAGACTCTAGAATACATACCACACTTTAAATAGCAATTTTCTTGTTGTAATGTTTTCTTTTAGCTAAAATATGATGAAGAATTATAAAATTCAGATGCGGAAGCAAATATTTATATGATTTTTTACAAAAATTAAGTCAGATTTTACCTGTTCTTGAAATGGATATTTTTGTTAAAACATTCATGTTCATGCTTTAGGATATATACTATAGATAATTTTAGCATTGGAAATGCATAAGTGACCATAACGTGGTACTAATCAGATAATAAACATTCAATTTTCGTATGTCATTTTAATGAATACGTTGTATATTGTAAGCTACATGGGCTGGATTCTAGAATACCAATCACACTTGAAATAAAAATTTTCTTATTGCAATGTTTTCTTTTAGCTAAAATATGATGAAAAATTATAAAATACGGGCACGGAAGCACAATTTTATATGATTTTTTACAAAAGTAAAGTCAGATTTCACCTATTCTTGATAAATACGTTGTATATTGTAAGCTACATGTGCTGGATTCTAGAATACCTACCACACTTGAAATAGCAATTTTCTTGTTGCAGTGTTTTTTTTTTTGCTCAAATATGATAAAGAATTATAAAATTCGGGCTCGGAAGCAAATATTTATAGATTTTTTACAAAAATAGTCAGATTTTACCTATTCTTGATGAATACGTTGTATATTGTAAGATACATGGGCTGGATTTTAGAATACCTACCACACTTGGAATAACAATTTTCTTGTTGCAATGTTGTCTTTTAGCTAAAATATGGTGTAGATATATAAAATTTGGGCGCGGAAGCAAATATTTATATGATTTTTTACAAAAACAAAGTCAGATTTTACCTATTCTTGATGAATACGTTGTATATTGTAAGCTACATGGGCTGTATTCTAGAATACCTACCACACTTATAATAGCAATTTTCTTGTTGAAATGTTTTCTTTTAGCTAATATATGATGAATAATTATAAAATTCGGACGCGGAAGCAAATATTTATATGATTATTTACAAAAATGAAGTCAGAATTTACCTATTCTTGATGAATACGTTGTATATTGTAAGCTACTTGGGTTGGATTCTAGAATACCTACCACACTTGAAATAGCAATTTTCTTGTTGCATTGTTTTTTTTTTAGCTAAAATATGATGAAGAATTATAAAATTCGGGCGCGGAAGCAAATGTTTATATGATTTTTTACAAAAATAAAGTCAGATTTTACCTATTCTTGATGAATACGTTGTATATTGTAAGCTACATGAGCTGGATTCTAGAATATCTACCACACTTGAAATAGTAATTTTTTTGTTGCAATGTTTTCATTTAAATAAAATATGATGAAGAATTATAAAATTCGGGCGCGGAAGCAAATATATATTTGATTTTTTACAAAAATAAAGTCAGATTTTACATATTCTTGGTGAATACGTTTTATATTGTAAGCTACATGGGCTGGATTCTGGAATACCTAACACACTTGAAATAGCAATTTTATTGTTGCAATATTTTCTTTTAACTAAAATGTGATCAAAAATGATAAAATTCGGGAACGGAAACAAATATTTATATGATTTTTTACAAAAATAAAGTTAGATTTTACCTTTTCTTGAAGAATACGTTGTTTGTTGTAAGCTACATAGGCTGGATTCTGGAATACCTACCAAACTTGAAATAGCAAATTTCTTGTTGCAATGTGTTCCTTTAGATAAATTATGCTGAAGAATTATAAAATTCGGGCGCGGTAGCAAATATTTATATGATTATTTACAAAAATAAAGTCAGATTTTACCTATTCTGGAAATGGATATTTTTGTTAAAACATTCATATTCATGCTTTGGGATCTATACTATGGATAATTTTTGCATTGGACATGCAAAAGTGACCATAACGTGGCACCAATCAAATAATAAACATTCAATTTTCATTTTAAAGAATACTTTGTATATTGTAAGCTACATGGGCTGGATTCTAGATTACGTACAACACTTGATATAGCAATTTTCTTGTTGCAGTGTTTTCTTTTAGCTAGAATATGATGAAGGTTTATAAAATTCGGGCGCGAAAAAAAATATTTATATAATTTTTTACAAAAATAAAGTCAGATTTTACCTATTCTTGAAATGGATATTTTTATTAAAACATTCATATTCATGCTTAAGGATCTATACTTTGGATAATTTTAGCATTAGACATGCAAAAGTGACCATAACGTGGTACCAATCCGATAATAAACATCAAATTACTGGTGTCATTTTAATGAATACGTTGTATATTGTAGGCTACATGGGCTGGATTCTAGAATACCTACCACACTTGAAATAGCAATTTTCTTGTTGCAATGTTTTCTTTTAGCAAAAATATGATGAAGAATTATAAAATTCGGGCGCGGAAGCAAATATTTATATGATTTTTTACAAAAAAAAAGTCAGATTTTACCTATTCTTGAAATATAGAATTGAATATTTGGATAATTTGTACGTTTTTACATGTGCTCTATATAAAAGTTGTATTTTACTAGTTTCTCTAACTAAAATAGCTTGTGTTCCTTATCATTGTGTGCATCTCGTTACAAGTGATTCAGTGATAATAACCTTTTCATCTTTAACTTCGTTGTGCTCTAAATATTTGTGTTTTTGTACATAAAGTTGATCACCTTCTTACAAAATTTTGTCATTTCAGGTTGTGCAGAATTTCGCCTGTCTAATTAAATCTAATTGTCACTGACTTCTCTGTTTGTGTTCTCCCGCGATGAACGATGAGTAAGTGCGCGAAGTGCAAGCGGAAATCTGATAATCTCATAGGGTGTGAAGGTACCTGTGGTCAATGGTTTCATCCAGGTTGTATCTATTTCACTGATGATGAAGGTCGCATCTTAGATAAATCTAAGTCTCTCTTCTTCTGGTGTCCTATCTGCAAAGTGAATTGTATCATAATAGATCGTAGTAAGGATATCGACATCAAGAGTCTTTTCAAAGATATGCATGACAAACTTACTAGCCTCGAAACATCCATTACTAATAAAGTATTATCCAGCCTAAAAGATGAGATTAGCTCCATTATCTCCTCCAATCTATCCAAACTAAAGTCCGCAAACCAAGAGGATATTAATTCTAAACTGCAAAGTGCAAATAGCAACACTTACCCGTCGTCGTCATGCGGTGACATCTCCTTCGCAGCTGCAGCCAAATCCACTCGCAAGCCACCAGTATTGTTGAAACCCAAAGATGCGTCTCAATCATCTTCAGTGACCAAATCAGATCTGTTCAAATCTGCCAACCCTGTTGCCTCAAACATCACAATCAACTCCGTCCGACAGATCAGTAAAGGTGCACTCATCATTAGCTCCGATCAATCCGACAAGCTCAAAGTCATCATAAGTGACAACCTAAAAAGCAAGTATGAAGTCAAACAATTACCTGCCCTACATCCAAGGATACGTATTTCTGGTATGTCTGAGTCCTTTACCAAAGAGACCTTCGCGGACCATCTTCTCCACCAAAATAAGTCCTTATTTCTGTCTGGTTATACATGTGATGTACTTAATGTTAGTCCTACTATGTGCAACTCTCGTATCTACCAAGCTCTCATCCAAACCGACGTGACAACATACAACTTATTACTTAAGGCTCAGAAAATACTTATTGGCTTTGACATGTGTGCTATCTATGATGCTATCAAACTACGCAGGTGTTTCAAATGTTGTGGTTTTCATCACACATCTAAACAATGTATCAAATCTGACCAAGTTTGTGGTAAATGCACTGGCAACCATGAGGCCAAAGACTGTCCATCCAAGGAATCCAAGTTTATCAACTGTATTAAATTTAATGAAATCCACAAAACCAAACTCGATATATCTCATGATGTATGGGATAAAAATTGCCACACATACATTGATATTCTGAAACGTTTTGAAGCCAATATTGTTGGATCACAATAGCAATCACCCATCACTTCAAGTTCCCCAAACCCCCAGCGCCGACTTACCATTTTCTACCAGAATATCCAAGGTCTCAACTCCAAACTGGGTCATCTGCAGTCCACTCATTCATGAATCGACTACGATGTCATCGCACTCACTGAAACATGGCTCACCGGCAGTGTTTACAACGCCGAACTTGGTTCAGACTCGCTCAGTGTGTACAGGTGCGACCGAGATTTCACTGCATGCCGTCTTACTAGGGGAGGAGGTGTTCTTTTACTGATCAAAAATCATCTTTCATCCTCTGGTAATTATAATTCGAGTTGTCTTGAGGAATTTTCTGACGTTAATCTTGCCCGTGAGTTTTCGTATTCTAAATTATATTCTTTTATAGACTTATGTGTTCCCACTAAAATTACCAATGGTAGCAACTACCCACCCTGGTTTAATAAGACTATCGTTCGGAATCTTAAGGCTAAGATTCGCGCCAGAAAGTTATTGAATCGGTTTCCACATAATCAGTCGTATATTACTAAATTTAAATTATTAAGATCTGAAGTAAAATCTTTTATAAAAAAATCATACGCTGACTATGTGAAATCCAGTGAAAACGCAATTAAGTCGGATCCTAAAAAATTTTGGAATTATGTCAACTCTAAGAAAAAAATATTCAGCTACTCTAACTCTTTCGTCTATAACAACACCATTTCATCTAAACCTAATGATATATCTAATGCTTTCGCTTCCTTTTTTCAATCTACTTATCTTCTTTCCTCTTCCCCTACTACTACTTCATCAACTTCATGTTCATCCTCAACTCTGTCATACCCTCCCATCTGTCTTGATCATATAAGCATTCGTGAAATTGAATCATCCATTAAGTCTCTTAAATCTTCTGTCCCTTGTGGCCCTGACCTTATTCCCAGCCTGTTGATCAAAGACTGTGCTCATCCTCTTTCCAAAGCTCTTTACTTCATCTTCAACCTATCCCTCAAAAGGAATACTTTCCCCAATATCTGGAAAATGACTCGTATAACTCCCATCCTTAAATCTGGTGACGCTTCGGCAGTATGTAATTACCGGCCTATAGCCATACTGTCCAGTTTTAGCAAAGTTTTTGAGAAGGTGATATATAACAATATTTATCCCGCAGTAAGACATCTCATCTCGCCTTGTCAACATGACTTCATTGGTAAGCGTTCCACAATTAATAATCTGATGTTTTTCACGCAGAAAGTTTCCTCCATTCTTGATTCCTGTGGTCAAGTAGATTGTATATACACCGACTTCTCTAAAGCCTTTGACAGACTGGATCACAACATCTTAACCAGTAATCTTGAATCTTTTTCTTTTTCCTTCTCCTTAATTAAACTAATTTCTTCCTACCTTCATGGACGTAAGTTATTTGTCAACTTTTATGGTTCCAACCCTCTCAGTTATTTTGCCACCTCTGGCGTTCCCCAAGGCTCACATCTCGGTCCTTCACTTTTCCTTCTTTTCATAAATGACATCTCAAATTCCATACATTGTCTTAAATTAGTTAAAAATATTTATATGATTTTTTACAAAAATAAAGTCAGATTTTATCTATTCTTGATGAATACGTTGTATATTGTAAGCAACATAGGCTGGAATCTAGAATACCTACCACACTTAAAATAGCAATTTTCTTCTTGAAATGTTTTCTTTCAGCTAAAATATGATGGAGAATTAAAAAATTTGGGCGCGGAAGCAAATATTTATATGATTTTTTACAAAAATAAAGTCAGATTTTACCTATTCTTGATGAATATGTTGTATATTGTAAGCTACGTGGGCTAGATTCTAGAATACCTACCACACTTGAAATAGCAATTTTCTTGTTGCAATGTTTTCTTTTAGCTAAATTATGATAAAGAATTATAAAATTCGGGCGCGGAAGCAAATATTTATATGATTTTTAACAAAAATAAATTCAGATTTTACCTATTCTTGATAAATACGTTGTATGTTGTAAGCTACATTTGCTGGATTCTAGAATACCTACCACACTTGATATAGCAATTTTCTTGTTGCAATGTTTTCTTTGAGCTAAAATATGATGAAGAATTATAAAATTCGGGCGCGGAAGCAAATATTTATATGATTTTTTACAAAAATAAAGTCAGATTTTACCTGTTCTTGATGAATACGTTGTATTTTGTAAGCTACATGGGCTGGATTCTAGAATACCTACCACACTTATAATGACAATTTTCTTGTTGCAATGTTTTATTTTAGCTAAAGTATGATAAAGAATATAAAATTCGGGCACGCAAGCATACATTTATATGATTTTTTACAAAAATAAAGTCAGATATTACCTAATTTTGATGAATACATTGTATATTGTAAGCTACATGGCCTGGATTTTAGAATACCTACCACACTTGAAATAGCAATTTTCTTGTTGCAATGTTGTTTATTAGCTAAAATATGGTGAAGATTTATAAAATTCGGGCGCGGAAGCAAATATTTATATGATTTTTTACAAATATAAAGTCAGATTTTACCTATTCTTGAGGAATACGTTGTATATTGTAAGTTACATGGGCTGGACTCTAGAATACATACCACACTGGAAATAGCAATTTTTTCGTTGCAATGTTTTCTTTTAGCTAAAATATGATGAAAAATTATAAAATTCGGGCGCAGAAGCAAATATTTATATGATTTTTTACAAAAATAAAGTCAGATTTTACCTATTCTTGATGAATACGTTGTATATTGTAAGCTACATGGGCTGGATTCTGGAATACCTAACACACTTGAAATAGCAATTTTATTGTTGCAATGTTTTCTTTTAGCTAAAATATAATAAAGAATTATAAAATTCGGGAGCGGAAGCAAATATTTATATGATTTTTTACAAAAATAAAGTTAAATATTACCTGTTCATGAAATGGATATTTTTGTTAAATCATTCATATTCATGCTTTAGGATCTATACTATGGATAATTTTAGCATTAAACATGCAAAAGTGACCATAACGTGGTACCAATCAGATAATAAACATTCAATTTTCGGGTGTTATTTTAATGAATACGTTGTATATTATAAGCTACATGGGCTGTATCCAAGAATAACTACCAAACTTGAAATAGCAAATTTCTTGTTGTAATGTTTTTATTTAGCTAAAATATAATGAAGAATTATAAAATTCGGCGCAAAAGCAAATATTTATATGATTTTTTACAAAAATAATGTCAGATATTACCTATTCTTGATAAATACGTTGTATATTGTAAGCTACATGGCCTGGATTCTAGAATACCTAACACACTTGAAATAGCAATTTTCTTGTTGCAATGTTTTCCTTTAGGTAAAATATGATAAAGAATTATAAAATTCTGGCGCGGAAGCAAATATTTATATGATTTTTTACAGAAACAAAGTCAGATTTTACCTATTCTTGTTGAATACGTTGTATATTGTAAACTACATGGGCTGGATTCTGGAATACCTACCACACTTGAAATAGCAATTTTCTTGTTGCAATATTTTCTTTTAGCTAAAATGTGATCAAAAATTATAAAATTCGGGAGCGGAAGCAAATATTTATATAATGTTTTACAAAAATAAACTCAGATTTTACCTATTCTTGATGAATACGTTGTATATTGTAAGCTACATGGGCTGGATTCTAGAATACCTACCACATTTGAAATAGCAATTTTCTTGTTGCAATGTTTTCTTTTAGCTAAAATATGATAAAGAATTATAAAATTCAGACGCGGAAGCAAATATTTATATGTTTTTTTACAAAAATAAACTTAGATTTTACATATTCTTGATGAATACGTTGTATATTGTAAGCTACATGGGTTGGATTCTAGAATACCTACCACACTTGAAATAGCAATTTTCTTGTTGCATTGTTTTCTTTTAGCTAAAATATGATGAAGAATTATAAAATACGGGCGCGGAAGCAAATATTTATATGATTTTTTACAAAAATAAAGTCAGATTTTACTTATTCTTGATGAATACGTTGTATATTGTAAGCTACATGTGCTGGATTCTAGAACACCTAACACACTTGAAATAGCAATTTTCTTGTTGCAAAGTTGTCTTTTAGCTAAAGTATGGTGAAGAATTATAAAATTCGGGCGCGGAAGCAAATATTTATATGATTTTTTACAAAAAAAAAAAGTCAGATTTTACCTATTCTTGATGAATACGTTGTATATTGTAAGTTACATGTGCTGGATTCTAGAATACCTACCACACTTGAAATAGCAATTTTCTTGTTGCAATGTTGTGTTTTAGCTAAAATATGGTGAAGAATTATAAAATTGGGCATGGAAGCAAATAATTATATGATTTTTTCCTAAAATAAAGTCAGATTTTACCTTGTTTTGATGAATACGTTGTATATTGTAAGCTACATGGGCTGGATTTTAGAATACCTACCATACTTGAAATAGCATTTTTCTTGTTGCATTGTTTTCTTTTAGCTAAAATATGTTGAAGAATTGTAAAATTCGAGCGCGGAACAAATATTTATATGATTTTTCATAAAAATAAAGACAGATTTTACCTATTCTTGATGAATACGTTGTATACTCTAATCTAGATGGGCTGGATTCTAGAATACCTACCAGACTTGAAATAGCAAATTTCTTGTTGCAATGTTGTCTTTTAGCTAAAATATGATGAAGAATTATAAAATTTAGGCGCGGAAGCAAATATTTATATGATTTTTTACAAAAATAAAGTCAAATTTTACCTATTCTTGATGAATACGTTGTATATTTTAAGCTACACGGGCTGGATTCAAGAATACCTACCGGACTTGAAATAGCAATTTTCTTGTTGCAATGTTTTCTTTTAGCTATAATATGATGAAGGATTATAAAATTTGGGCGCGGAAACAACTATTTATTTGACTTTTACAAAATTAAAGTTAGATTTTACCTATTCTTGATGAATACGTTGTATATTGTAAGCTACATGGGGTGGATTTTAGAATACCTACAACACTTGAAATAGCAATTTTCTTGTTGCAATGTTTTCTTTTAGCTAAAATATGATAAAGAATTATAAAATTCGGGTTCGGAAGCAAATATTTATATAGTTTTTTACAAAAATAAAGTCAGATTTTACCTTGTTTTGATAAATACGTTGTATATTGTAAGCTACATGGGTTGGATTCTAAAATACCTACCACACTTGAAATAGCAATTATCTTGTTGCAATGTTTTCTTTTAGCTAAAATACTAGCGAATTCTCAGTTACGCTGAGCTTTCCCTAGACCTCCGGCGTCCGTGAAATATTACCATTAGATAGATAATTTAATTTCTGAAAAAAAACAAGGTTTACTTCGGCCAACTAATTGTTAAAAACAAATGCAGATCAACTTGGCATTTTTTGTCATTTCTGCAAATTAGCCCTTAACAAGACATTTAATTTAAAACCAAACCTGACATACTTCTAATACTTTTCCAATAAACAAAAGCTGGTCGACATGAACCATTTCTGTCAATTTTGCATGTCAGCTCTAATAGAGACCTTTCATTTTATACCAAATACGATATACTTCGGACAACTTTTTGCATAAAACAAAAGCCGTTAGTCATGGAACTTTTTTGACATTTCTGCTCGTCAGCCCTCATCGAGTCCTTTTATTTAACTCTAACTACGATATACTTCTTACAACTTTTTACAGAACACAAAAGTCGCCAAAGTAATCCATTTTCGTCATTTCTGCACGCGAGCCCTTAATAAGACCTTTCATTTGAGACCAAACATGATAAGCTTTATACAACTTTTTTCAGAAAACAAACGCCGATCGACATAGATCATTTTTGTCAATTCTGCACGCAAGCACTTTCCGAGACCTTTCATTCGATACCAAACACTACAAATTTCGGACAACTTTTTATAAAAAACAAAAGCCGATTATCATAGATCATTTTTGTCAATTCTGCTCGCCACTCTTCATCGAGAAATTTCTTTTAATACCATACACGGGATACTTCTGACAACTTTCTACAAAAAACAAAAGCCATTTGACATGGAACATTTTTGTCAATTTTGCATGTCAGCCCTCAACGAGACCTTTCATTAGATACCAAACACGACATACGTCTATTAACTTTTTGCATAAAACAAAAGCCGATCAACATGGAAAATTTCCTTTTTTGCCTACCAGCCCTCACCAAGACTTTTCATTCGATACCAAACACAACATATTTCTGAAAACATTTTGCAAAAAACTAATTCTAACTAGGTTTAAGGCCAAACTCGACATAATTTTGAGAAATTCTTACAGAAAGCAAAACCCGAAAGGAATGCAACATTTTTGTCAACTCTGAACGCCAGCCCTCAACGAGACCTTTTATCTGAGACCAAACTCGACATACTTCTAAAAACTTTTTACAAAAAACAAAAGCCGATCAATATTAACCATTTTTGTTAATTCTGCACACCTGCCCTTATCGAAACCTTTTATGTGATACCAAACACCAAACACTTCTGATATCTTTTTGCAAAAAACAAAAAATTATCAACATAGCATATTTTTGTCAATTCTGCACGCTTAGCCCTCAACGAGACGTTTCATTTGAGACCAAACTCGACATACCTTTAAGAAAGTTTTGCAAAAATCAAAAGCCGATCAACATTGATCATTTTTGTTAATTCTACACGCCAGCCCCTATCGAGCTCTTTTATTTGATACTAAACACCACTTACTTCTCATAACTTTTTTCCAAACACGACATTTTTCTGACAAAATTTTGCACAAAACAAATCGCAATCTACGTAGAACATTTTTGTCATTCCTGCACACCAGTCCACATTGTGTCGTTTCATTAAAACCCAAGGACGACCTACCTCTAACAACTTTTTGCGCAAAACAAATGCAGATCGACATGACACATTTTTTTTGTCGTTTCAAAACCGGCCCTTATGGTTTTCTTTCTTTTGATATCAAACACAGCAAAGTGTTCAATTTATTTTATTTAGGAATATTATATTTTTATTTAGTTACCTACTTCATAATTTGGCAACACTGTTTGTATTAAAAATATTAGATAATTTTTAAATTTATAAATTAATATTGTAAATCCTAATATAATTGCCACCGTCTTCAGTGAAGTTAGTTTAGGAATATTCGGTTTTAATTTAGTTACTTCATCACACATTTGGCAACATTGACTTTTGACATTGGAAACGTCAAAATTTATAATAATTAAATACGTTATGTTTTAAACTTAAATTAATTGTAACACCTTTGCTCAAGACTATTATACATGATACTGTATTTACTTCTTTAATATGTTACGGTCTGCTATTTTATTATATTTCTTGGTAAGCAGGCAACCCTTTTTGCTGATAAGAATATATGTTTAGTGGAGTCTTGGTTTATTTTGGTTTATACTTTTTAAATTCTTGCTCGGACTGAACTTGTCTTTTAAGAAACTGTTTTGTGCATCTCAGATTCATTCTCATCTTGATCAGTGAGTTTGAACAGATGTTTTATTTGACTGCCCATTGAGAAATAATTTGAGTTTTGTGATTTAAAATTTTGAGTGTTATTTACTCAAGGGAGCCCATTTTGGGGATTTATCAATATTACATCACGGAGAATTTGTCTCTATCAGCTGTTGCTGGATTTGATAGTTTAACTCCAGATCAAAGATACTTTCTAAGCCGCTCAACATCTCAAGGTAATTGTAATGCACAGTAATTTCAGTCATTTTGTCATATACAGAATTTGTTATTCAGTTCAGTCTTTAAGCTGATCACATTTTTGTGTAAGATTTAGACCACGTGTTTGTGGCCTAACTATTTGCCAAGGCTAAGCTAACATATATCTCTTTCAGGCTTTTTTTTTATATATGGTAATTTTACCATGCAATTTACACAATTGAGTATAATTCTCATCCACTCGTGAGAACGATCTTTTGAGAGGACACGACAGAAAGAATTGGTGATCCGAGCATGCGGGACCAGTTGCCGCCATTTTGAAATCGTCTCCAGCGGGACACCATCGTGCCACCTACTTCCGGAAATTCAGGAAAGCCCTTTATTATTCTTTTTATATTTATTTGTTCGCTTGAATTTACTTTATTTAACAAATGATTTGTTTAATTGTTAATTTATTTCCACACTGATTTATTATTTTGTGTACTGACTCACGCGAGTTTATTTATTTTTCTTGAATATTCAGTATTAGACTTTCAGTAGCGCCGTCTGATAGTTAAGACGAATTAGGGCGAGAGTATTTTAGTGCTCTTATAGCGTATGCCTGCGACGTCCGTGAATGGTCGACCAATCATCGTGCGTGCGCGTTTTGCGGTATTTTATCTCTTTTGTTTATGAGTTTCGGTACTCTGTCCTCGTTCCGTCGGCTGTTAGCACCGCTCATATTAGAATATTGTTAAACTCGATTTTCGAGTACTATTCAGCTCGCGTCAGTTATTTTTTTGAAACACATTCTTTCTCTTGTAATATTTATCTTCAGTATATCAATATAGATATAATTTTATATAATTTTGAGCTTTATTGCGAACTCCCTTTCCACGAGTTTTGTGTGCTTGCGGTATCGGTGCTTTCGCTGTTGTGCACCATATTTAACAACACGCGTGGCGCCCTACATTTTTGGTTATTTTATTTATTGTAAATTATTTTGGTTATCAAAGACCCAGCCCTTCTCCACTGTCTAAAAGCTGGCGGCCGCATTCCTGAAAAGCTTGGGTGCGTTATATTTGCCTTTAGAGGTAGAACCTTTAAGGTCCTTCCAGTACGTAGCAAATTTCTGGCGCCCAACGTGGGGCCATTTAGTTTAAAACAGGGGCCTTTGATTAAAAGAAGCCTTTAATTAAGAGGTGCTCCCTAATAATAGTGGCAACTTAAATTAGGAAAATATTCTGTTGAATCTTATCTAAGTTATTGTCCGTTGTTGTGTCATACTTTAAACTTTAAGTGTTGTACAATTCAGTTATTAATTTTATAACCTAAAGTATTACTAGTATTGAATTCTTTCTTTCCGTTGCTGTTAGATAGTTGAGATTTTTTTGATTATCGTGTACATTTTCTTTATTTATTTTATGTCTATCATGGATGTTGGAAAATTGAGTCGTGATGAACTTGAGTACGAATTATCAGTTCGTGGTGTACAAAGTCCGGAAAATTTAACGATACCGATTATGCGAAGTGACCTTAGGCGACGAATTAAAAACGAGGAATTAGGTTCGGTTGAAGATAGAAGCTCAGAACCGCGGGATGCTTCTGAAGAAATTGATGTGTGTACCCAAAAAGTTAGTGAGATACAATCGTTGATTCTAGAATTAAATGATAGGTCCGGAATATATTCGATAGAAAAAATATTCGCGAAAATATATCATGTACGGTGTCGTTTGGCTCGAATTAAGCCGGACGATGATGAAATTAAAGCGTGCCTTACTAGATTAAAAGAATCTATTTCAAATTGTGAAACAGATGCTTTAGAACGAAGCGAGAATGAAAGTTCGGAGCAAAAACCAATAGAGCCTGCAACTAGAGTTAATGCAAATCAGAAACAAGTCCCTGTTAGTAAATGGCGAATTTCTTTCAATGGTGAACCAGGTGTGAGCGTAAGCGCATTTTTAGAGCAATTAGATGAACTTAGTATCGCGCCTAACGTCTCTAAAGAAGAATTATGCAATAGTATCATAGAACTATTATCTGGTAATGCTTTAACTTGGTATCGATCCGTGCGGCAGAAAATTAAATCATGGAACGATTTTGTTGAACTGTTGCGTGAAGAATATGAGCCCTATGATTATGAAATTGAATTATTGGACGAAATCAGAAAACGTTCACAGGGTTTGGATGAATCTATAGGTACTTTCTTCGCGTGTATGATTAATTTGTTCGCACGTCTACCTAAACCTCCTTCAGAGGCAGAGAAACTGCAAATATTACGCCGTAATATTGCACCATATTATATTCATTCGTTAGGAGTCCAAGAATTCAAATCTACAGATGAATTACGGGAATGGTGTAAAAAGATGGAGCGAAATCGTTTTATAGCTGAAAAGTTTCGGCCACCTCCAACTAACCATCGTAATCTTCTTGAACCGGATTTGTCTTATCAAGGGCGGTCTCGGTTAACTGTAAATTCTTCTAATATTCAACCCAGTACTAGTACTCGTACTTCTAGTAAACCCGTGTGCTGGAATTGTCGAGCTGTGGGGCATATGTCGCGAGACTGCAGGCTACCAAAGAATAAATATTGTTTTGGGTGTGGCACACAGAATGTTACAAAAGCTTCGTGTCGTAAGTGTCAATCGGGAAACGGAAGAAGGACGATGTAAGTGGTCGATTACACCGTCATAGGTCTTCTACCGCGGCCATTATTAACAATGTTAAATTAGATTTTATTTTGTCTCACGTTCAAGGAGACGAACGACCATATTTAGAAATTTCTATTTTAGGTCAACCATTTTTCGGATTACTAGATTCGGGTGCATCGCGTACAGTTGTTGGTGATTTAGGTTATAAATATTTGTTAGATTTGGGATATAAATTAACAAGTAACCCTTCTTCATGTATTGTTGCCAATGGTGAAGGATGTCCTGGCGGGATTACAGCACCGGTGAGACTTCGGGATATTGTTAAATTAATTACCTTCGTTGTTGTGCCATCTATTAAACACGACATTATTTTGGGAGCGGATTTTTGGAGAATCATGGGTATAGTTCCTGACCTTAGAAAGGGCGAGTGGTCGTTTTCTGAAAATTCAATTTTAATCAATAGTATTGATAAAGTAATTTCACGTTCTTCCTTATCTTTAGAGCAAGAATCAGAGTTAAGTAAAACGTTAGACAAAATTTTTGAAAATATGCCTCCTGATTTAATCGGTTGTACAAATTTAGTACAGCATGTTATCAAGCCCGATAGCCCACCAATTAAGCAAAGGTATTATCCGTTGTCACCGGCTATGCAAAAATATGTCGATCAAGAGCTAAATGAAATGTTAGAAAAGGGAATTGTCGAAAAGTCTACCAGTGCATGGTCGTCACCTATTTTATTAGTTAAAAAAAAGGACGGTTCGTATCGTTTTTGTGTCGACTATCGTAGGTTGAATAAAGTAACGGAGCACGATGCTTATCCGTTGCCGTATGTGTCTAGTACTTTAGACAAACTACGTGACGCTCGTTATTTAACAACCCTTGACATTAAATCGGCTTATTGGCAGATTCCGGTCGCGGAAGAGTCTAGACCTTACACAGCGTTTACTGTGCCAAATCGTGGCCTTTTCCAATTTAAAAGAATGCCATTTGGGCTTCATAATGCTCCCGCTACTTGGCAACGATTTATTGACTCAGTGATTGGTGCCGATCTTGAGCCATACGTTTTTGTGTATCTTGACGACATTGTTATCGTTACCAGTACTTTTGAAAAACATGTTGAAATTCTTCGCGAGGTCTGTAAACGCTTAATTGATGCGGGATTAACACTAAGTCGTGAAAAATGTAATTTTTGTAGAGAAGAACTCCGTTACTTGGGTTACGTAATTAATAAGCAAGGTTTATTGGTGGACCCTGAAAAGGTTAAAGCGATTTTAGAAATCCCTACTCCGAGAACAGTATCAGAGGTTCGTCGAATCGTTGGTATGGCATCCTGGTACAGACGGTTCGTTCCGGCTTTTTCTACAGTTATTTCTCCTTTAACTAATTTACTTCGTAAAAGCGTTAAATTTTCTTGGGATACCGATTGTGAAAACGCTTGGTTGAAAATCAAGGACCATTTAGTTTCGGCTCCAATTTTGAGTTGTCCGGATTTCTCTAAGGAATTTATTTTGCAAACAGATGCTTCAGATTTTGGACTGGGGGCAGTTTTGAGTCAGGAATATCCTGAGGGTGAAAAGGTGGTATGTTACCTTTCGCGTTCCCTTACTCGGCAAGAAAGAAAGTATTCCACCTCCGAGAAGGAATTATTAGCGTTGCTATGGGCAGCGGAGAAACTCCGTCCGTATTTGGAGGGTGTACAGTTTAAAGCCATTACTGATCATCATTCTCTCGTGTGGTTAAATAAGATCCAGAACCCTTCTGGACGTCTTGCTCGTTGGGCAGTGCGCCTACAACAATTTAAATTTGAGATAATCCATCGGAAAGGTAAAGACCACGTGGTTCCTGACACTCTTTCTCGTTCAGTACATATTGTAGATAATATTGAGGTTACGGAATGTACAGATAAATGGTTTGAACGTCTTTTTAAGTTAGTGGAAAGTAATCCAATTCGTTTTCCAAACTTTCGAGTAGATAAAGGGCGGTTATTTAAGCGTGTCAAAGTAGAGTTTTTCCAATTAGGCGATGGAACCGACGAATGGAAATTAGTAATACCTAAAGACAGACGTAAGACTTTACTTCAGCAGTGCCATGATATACCGACAAGTGGTCATTTAGGGGTCTTTAAGACGTACCACCGTCTTGCTCAAAATTATTTCTGGCCTAAAATGAAGGCTGATGTGGCTAAGTACGTTCGCTCGTGTGTTACTTGCGCAAAATCTAAGCCAGAACAGAAAGCTCCGGCCGGTGTAATGGGAGGTCATTCTAAGATTTCTCGACCGTGGGAAGTACTAATTACTGATTTGATAGGACCACTTCCGAGATCTAACAATGGTTTTGCGTATATTTTGGTTATTACCGACTGTTTTAGCAAATTTAGCTTATGTTTTCCCTTGCGAAAAGCTAATGCAAATAATATTATTAAACATTTTGAAAATGATGTATTTCTTCTATTTGGAGTTCCTCGAGTTATAATTTCAGATAATGATGTGCAGTTTAAGTCAAAGGAGTATCTTAATTTATTGAGTTCGTACCACGTCAAACCTGCTTTCACGTCGTTGTATCACCCTCAAGCGAATCCTACAGAGCGTGTAAATCGTGTCTTAAAAACAATGTTGACAGCTTTCGTGACAGATCATCAACGCGGATGGGATGATGTATTGCCAAAAGTAGCTTGTGCTCTGCGTACCGCTAAACATGAAGTAACTAGATTAACACCTTATTTTATCAATTTCGGACGCGAAGCCGTATTGCTTGGTGACGCTGACAATGAAAAGTTTCGTGAGAACAATAATTCAGATTTTGAGAAAGAAAAGGTTATTGAACGAGCTTGTAATTTTAAGGAACTTTATAATAATGTTCGCAAGCGATTGCAAGATTCATACGAGAAGTCCAAGATTCGTTATAATCTTAGGCGTCGTGATGTAACTTTTCATCCTGGAGAATTAGTGTGGCGGCGAAATTTTGTTTTATCAAATGCTTCTGACTTTTATTCCGCAAAATTAGCAGATAAATTTGTTGGACCATTTCGAGTCCGCAAACGTATTTCTCCCACTACCTACGAGTTAGAGACTCGAAATGGAGAAAAATTATCAGGTACTTGGAACGTACAACATTTAAAGGCTGACACAACGGACAATCCAAATCATAATTAATTTTCGTGTTTGTTGTTACAAATTTTGACTCCATGAGTTTAAGAGTTTCCTTTTTTTTGAAAATTATTTTGTACGCTTTATTATTAACTTTCTTTAGTTTTTTTTCTACATATCGGAAATTTTCCCAGGAAAATTTCCTCATTTGGTTGGGGGGGAGTTGTAACGGTCTGCTATTTTATTATATTTCTTGGTAAGCAGGCAACCCTTTTTGCTGATAAGAATATATGTTTAGTGGAGTCTTGGCTTATTTTGGTTTATACTTTTTAAATTCTTGCTCGGACTGAACTTGTCTTTTAAGAAACTGTTTTGTGCATCTCAGATTCATTCTCATCTTGATCAGTGAGTTTGAACAGATGTTTTATTTGACTGCCCATTGAGAAATAATTTGAGTTTTGTGATTTAAAATTTTGAGTGTTATTTACTCAAGGGAGCCCATTTTGGGGATTTATCAATATTACATCACGGAGAATTTGTCTCTATCAGCTGTTGCTGGATTTGATAGTTTAACTCCAGATCAAAGATACTTTCTAAGCCGCTCAACATCTCAAGGTAATTGTAATGCACAGTAATTTCAGTCATTTTGTCATATACAGAATTTGTTATTCAGTTCAGTCTTTAAGCTGATCACATTTTTGTGTAAGATTTAGACCACGTGTTTGTGGCCTAACTATTTGCCAAGGCTAAGCTAACATATATCTCTTTCAGGCTTTTTTTTTATATATGGTAATTTTACCATGCAATTTACACAATTGAGTATAATTCTCATCCACTCGTGAGAACGATCTTTTGAGAGGACACGACAGAAAGAATTGGTGATCCGAGCATGCGGGACCAGTTGCCGCCATTTTGAAATCGTCTCCAGCGGGACACCATCGTGCCACCTACTTCCGGAAATTCAGGAAAGCCCTTTATTATTCTTTTTATATTTATTTGTTCGCTTGAATTTACTTTATTTAACAAATGATTTGTTTAATTGTTAATTTATTTCCACACTGATTTATTATTTTGTGTACTGACTCACGCGAGTTTATTTATTTTTCTTGAATATTCAGTATTAGACTTTCAGTAGCGCCGTCTAATAATTAAGACGAATTAGGGCGAGAGTATTTTAGTGCTCTTATAGCGTATGCCTGCGACGTCCGTGAATGGTCGACCAATCATCGTGCGTGCGCGTTTTGCGGTATTTTATCTCTTTTGTTTATGAGTTTCGGTACTCTGTCCTCGTTCCGTCGGCTGTTAGCACCGCTCATATTAGAATATTGTTAAACTCGATTTTCGAGTACTATTCAGCTCGCGTCAGTTATTTTTTTGAAACACATTCTTTCTCTTGTAATATTTATCTTCAGTATATCAATATAGATATAATTTTATATAATTTTGAGCTTTATTGCGAACTCCCTTTCCACGAGTTTTGTGTGCTTGCGGTATCGGTGCTTTCGCTGTTGTGCACCATATTTAACAACACGCGTGGTGCCCTACATTTTTGGTTATTTTATTTATTGTAAATTATTTTGGTTATCAAAGACCCAGCCCTTCTCCACTGTCTAAAAGCTGGCGGCCGCATTCCTGAAAAGCTTGGGTGCGTTATATTTGCCTTTAGAGGTAGAACCTTTAAGGTCCTTCCAGTACGTAGCAAATATCATTGTTCCATAAAAAGTTATAATCGTTTAAAGTTCATAGACAGATTGTCAAAAGTGACAGATGACCTCGTGACTCTATTTAAATTTAGACATGGCTACTAGGATCCATTGTTTCAAGTAATTAATTTTGCACAGTTTTTATTTTTTTACATAAGAACCACTTATAGTAAAAATATGAGATCCCCAAAAGGCACAACTACACATTATTCCCTGCAATCTAAATAAAAAATTACAACAATCCCTTTCATTATTCAGGCAGTTAGGCTTGTGACAAAATTTGGCGATCGTCGTGATGAAAATAAATAAACATCACGACACATGCCTTTTAGTATATAGGACTAGCGAAGGCTCAGCTACGCTGAGCTTCACTAGGCCTCCGGCATCATTGAAATATTTACAGTTGACGTCTAATTTCATTTCTGTACACCAGCTCTCGACGAGACCTTTCATATGATACCAAACACGACATACTTGTGACAAATTTTGCAAAAAAAACAAAAGCCGATTGACCTGACAAATTTTTGTTATTTCAATATGGCTGCCCTACTCGAGTGCTTTCATTTGATACCAAACACGGCATACTTCTGACATTTTTTCACAAAAACAAAAGCCGATCAAAAATTTTGTGATTTCTGCAAACCAGCTCTTATCGACTCCTTTCATACGATACCAAACACAACATACTTCTGACAACTTTTCGCTGAAAACAAAAGCCGATCGACATGGGACTATTTTATCATTTTTGCAAGCTAAGCCCTTGTCCAGTGCTTTCAATTAATACCAAGCACGGTATACCTTAGACAAATTTTTCATTGCTATAATCAAATTTTTAGGCTGTAAACCTTAATTACAAGTTAATTTTTGTTAAAAAAAAGGATTAATTAAAATACGCCTTGTGGTTGATATAATCAAAATTAAAATTTTATAAAATTTGATTACATTTTCTTCTATTATCTTACTCAAAATTTTCACTTCGTTTTAGACTATTGCATTTAACGAACAAACCTTTTGAATGGATAATTTTGGGGAACAAATTATAATAATTTGAAGAAGATTTTATAATATTTACCGACATACCTCCTTAATAAAACAGTTATTATTCAACAAAGTAGATTACTTGCTGCACTTGAAAGTAATTTTGCTTACATTTAAGGAAGTTACTACAAGTTTTTTAGTTGATATAATCAAATGTGTTGTTTGTAAACCTTAATGGTATATATGACCTAATTTCTTTTTTTCCATTTTATGGTTCTGTACAAAAAATAAAATACCCGTATTTTTTAAATCGCTCTAGTATTGATAATTCCGGAGAAAAACATTAATAAAATTTTGGAGAGGGGATATGTGACGTCACGTAGGAAACTTTGAGGATATCTCCGTTTATCATTGTTGTTAAAAATTAACTTAATTAAAACATGCCTTATGATTGTAGTGATCAAAGTTTAAATTTTATAAATTAAATGTAATCATAATTTAAGCTTTGTTTTGCACTATTTACTTATGAGAAATCATCTTATTTCATTTTAAAATATCATAGAATTTCGTAAAATCTAACCGTTTTGTAATCGGAAAATTTCATCAGTAATTTAATAACATACATAAAGAATTAAAAAAAAAAGTCGGCCGACGTAAAACATATTTGTCATTTCTGCACGTCAGAAAACATTAATTATAATGACATAATAACAATAATAAACTCTCAGGTAAATATTTTTTTATTTCCGTAACTGTCTGATTTTTAGCGCAAAAGTTACATTTTTTATTTAATATATCTCATACTACAGACATGCAGTTCCATCAGATATGATATTATTTGATGTAGAATTGAAATTTGAACATCTTTGTACTTTTGTAGTTTTGCTCTAAATGCATCAGGAGAGAAAGTATTCGTAATTTTTTGAAATCCCATGTTAAAGTCCTATATTCCGTGTTTTATTGCACAGTTGTATAGGTACCGGGTGTAGAAATGAAAAGTGGCACATAGCGATTTCAATGTTATTTTTTTCATACTTCTGTATCTCTTTACCTATTCATTTTAGCGCTAAAAGCTTTAGAATATAAGTAGTTCAAAAATTAAAAAGGCTTCCTATAAATTCAAATTACTTTCATAATTATTCATATTTAACGATATATTAATTAAATAAAATTTATAGTTTTTTAGAAAATGAATTAAGATTGCCTTGGTAAATAAAACAAATTTTTGATTAAATTATCTATCAACACTTTTCACTCATCAATAAATTATTATTTTATTTAAAATTATTGTATTCTTGTATTAAAGATAACAATAACTTTGTTCATAAAATTAATTACCATACAATATTATTTTTGAATTAATACATCTATGTTTTTAAGCAATATATACACATAATTTTTATAGGTTTAACAATACCGTTTAAACCAGTCTTTGTAAAATTTGTTTCTGTGTATATCGGACGAATATTATTGCATCTGCTAAAGAAGGAATCGATATAAGTATTCAACAATTAAATATTTTTATATTTAATTTTATATGTATAAGCATTAAAATATTATTTTCAGGCATAAATGAAATTTATATTCTAAGCTAAAACAAGAACATAATAATATTTTGGTTACATTGCGACATGCCAAACTAACTGGTGGCGCTAGTGTTGTTTTATTTATTTCCAAATCACCAGTATGATGTGAAAATAAAAAAACTGAATCTCCAGAGTAATTCTAAAGGGCTTTTATAATATTTATTATTGAAAATAAAATTATGAAATATTTAATCAAAATGCATAAAACTTTATTACTATGTACAATAATAGATTACTATACCCATTATTTCATGTGTTTGTAACAAATATACAATTAAAACTTATTCAGAACAAACTGAATGAAATATTTAAAATAAAAGTCGTGAATCTTTGGAATTAATGTAGATAGAAACTTTTCATCTCTTTCTACGAATAATGAAAGAATGTCGGTAACATAAGTACCTAGAGTACCATCATAATAAATGACTACTAATTTCATTCCGTGAAAGATAATTTTGATTGTATTGTAATATCGTAGTTTTTTCATTAACGATATTTAATTTTATTTCTTGTCAGATTGAAAATGAAATATAAATATAGTATAATAAAATCACCTAAAATAATTGCGTAATTTAAATTCTAATTTCCTTGATATCTACAACAGTTAAAAATTTACATAAATTAAAAAAAAACTACCTTAAAATTAACCTTTCATAACTGAGTATATGATAATGGCGGTAACACCCATACCTATTGATATTCGCTGGAATTGAGAATGCGCGAGTATAATGTGCACTCTGCCTTACGTTTGAAGATAGTTACGTACCAGTTAGTAAACGTCAACCGTTTTTTGTATGTTTTTCATAAACCAGAGATCAGTTGTATTTATTTTTTACATTTAAATAATGACACATCGTCAACATGTTTCTTATGTAAAATTTTAAATATATATGAATGCATATGTTTTGTTCTCTGTACTCTAAGCACAATAAGAAGAATTTTGTAAAAGCGCGCGTTATTTAAATTACAAATGGGGTATGTGACTATAATTAAATTTCAGTACATAAATCCTAAAATATAACAACTAACCACCCTAACTTCTCATTGTAATAATAAAAACTAAACAATTGTTTGTAAGAAGAAAGTTATTAGCAATTTCATCATTTACAAAAACTAGGTAGACTGTTTCTTACAGTAACCGCCTACCTAACTTCTTTTACGGTTCGGCCAAGATGATGTCGCAGCATCCCCTCCCCAAATCTTTAATAATTTACAAAAATATGGATTTTTTTTCTGTATTACATATATAAAAATCAAAATTTAGTCACATTCCTCATTGTAATTTTATTCAATTAAAAAAATTCAACAGAAAAGGGAACAAATATCTTCATATTTACTTACACCATCCATAAAGCATTACATTGTTACTAACGTGTCGTTTAGAATACACATTTAGTTTTGATTTCATTTCACGGTTGTAATTAATAAATAAAGTAGAAACGAATCCGTAAACACATACTTTATTTATGTAGTTTCACAGAAATATTACCTACTTCCGTATATTTACTAATAAAATCAAGTCTTTTTATAACGATTATTTGGTTCTAGAGTTTATAATTTGTCGTTTTTTTTGTTTCGTATTTCGTTTTATAGTAACGTCGAATATCTTATAGGCCTAAAATTTACCAGTTTTCATTTAGAAAAATACATAGAAATCTAACCGTAAGTATAAGTATTTTTATAAAGGACATGCTGTACTAAACACGAACACACATTTTCATTTCAATTTGTACTAAGTAAAAGGAAGTATTGTACTCGCGAAAATTTTCGGTTTTGAGTTTTCAACGGAAATATTTATTTTGACCATCCCTGAATCCATTTTGCCTAGTTTCAGCGTGACAAAACGTACGTATGTCTCAAAAACAATTTTTTTTATTGCAATCGGCATTGCCAAAAGGGCACTTTGCTTATAGTGTTTTCTTGAATTTTTAACATAACTCAGAAAAGATTAACAGTAGAATGTTGAAATTTTGTTTGCTATAATATCTAGTTATTACCTCCATTTTTGGTTCCAATTGTCCTTTCCAAAAGAGTAGTATAATTTTTGTAGGAAACATTTAATTTATTAAATTGACATTGACAGCTGGCAAAATATATTACTGAGAATTATGAACGAAATAAATGATAACAACATCTCTTTCTTTACAAGTTTTCCAGCGATTACAATAATTTTGTATAGTGCAATAAGAAATAGTGATAAAATTTTTTATATATATTTTTTTTAAATGATCCATTTTGAAGGGAAGTTCGAAGTTATGAAACGAATGGAAGTTAAAGCACGATTAGCCGTAGAATGATCTCACTTTCCAGCGATGACAGTAATTCTTCTTAAATTTAGACATGGTTTCTGGATCTTCTGTGTCAAGTTACACTTTGGCTCAGTTTTAATTTAATTACGCAAAAGTATGCACGGTAAAAATATGAGACCTCAAAAAGGCACTATTCCTTATGAAAGCACATATAACGGTATAAAATTTTAAATTATTACATAAATAGTTTGACCTGTATGGGATGACCAAAAACCGACGACTGCGATTCCAAAATTTTTTTCACTAACGTGAAATTATTTAAAATTAAAATTTGGTGGAATATGTATTTATATTATGAAAAGTATTTTAATAATAATATATTTATATAAATGGGAAACGTCAAAATTTCTAAAATAAAAATTGTACATCTGATGTGATGTTTTATTTGTGTATAATTGTATTTCTTAAACGAAACTTTCATTATAATAGCAATAAAAATAGGAACTAATTTCACATATATATATATATATTTTTTGAAAAATATTGCCATGGGTACAAATAAAATTTATTAGTAATTATTGAAAAAAAAAATTGATTCGATCTTGTAGTGCAGCAGAAATGGAAGAAGAAAAGAGTAAGTAATTATTTTAAATTATAATTTATTACTTATTGTTATTAATAGATTTATATTTTCCTACGGCAGGTACAATGGAAGATCTAAAACGAGAGATTAAAGAAAGTGAAAATTATGTGAAGGAATTAAGGCGCCAACTAAAGACATTGGAAGGGAAGGAGGACGGGAAGGAGGACACGAAGGAGGACGGGAAGGAGGACGCGAAGGAGGACGGGAAGGAGGACGGGAAGGAAGAAACTATTCGCGGCAGAAGTCTCGAAAATTTCCGCGGCCGTGGAAGTTTTCGTGGCCGAGGAAATTTTCGAGGTAATGGTAATTACCGTGGCGGCCGAGGCCAGAGAAATTACCGTGGATGGAACCGTGGCCGTTCATATTGGGCCCACCACAATGCTACAGTAAGGAAGAAACATCAACATATTTATATATTTTTATAACTCATACAAATTTTTTTTATAGAATACTAAGAAGTGGTGGGCGGCGTACAAATTAGTAAATAAATTACTAAGTAAATAATTTTTTTTTAGTTAATAAAATTTGTTCTTAAGTTATAAATTGTTCATTCTTCATTGTTTTCTTCTAATGCTGTGTTGTTGTTGTTGTTGTTGTTGTTATAATCGGGGGGCCTCAAAGAAGCCGCATGCACTTAGGCCTGAAGGCCCATTGTGCTACCCGAGTGTACACAGAGTCCTAACAGAGTCCCGCTGCTTCAATGAAGCTAGCTAGCCTACTGCCAGGGATGCCCTGGATGTCGCAAGGCTCAATGCTGTGTTAGAGTGAATGTTTGCCCGAGCTGCTTCGTTCTGATTTTTTATTTGTCGCCTTGTTGTGGTAGTGACCTACGATTGACAGATCGAATTAGCGCACAGTGAACTTATAGGAGCAAAAATGAATGTATTCAGAGTGTTTAGAATAGAGTCAGGAAAAGAAAATTATTTTTATTAATTCTATTAAAGCACGTATGAGTCTCTAACTTTTCTTATTCCTCTTTTTATTTATATTATCAAAATTTTATAAATAAATTCTACCCAAGCTCCGTATACAAGACTTTATAAATTAATTGCTGTTAAAAGATTATTATGACATATGGACATGATAAAAAGAATTTTTATATACTCCCAGTGTATAATGAACAGATTAATATGTAATGTTTGTAATTAATAAAATCGTGTGTCAATCAAACCAAATTATATTCAAGAAACCAATGTAATTTATTAATTTTAACAATGATCGCATGCAAACTCAGTTAATGCTAACAACTATACAGTATTGTAAAAAAATATATAATATTTGGTGTCATAGACCGTATTTATTTGTAACTTTTTAAGTAACCTGATATGTTAATTCTG
This sequence comes from Stenolophus ochropezus, assembly GCA_035578165.1. Classification (NCBI taxonomy): domain Eukaryota; kingdom Metazoa; phylum Arthropoda; class Insecta; order Coleoptera; family Carabidae; genus Stenolophus; species Stenolophus ochropezus. Next base: position 139,160 of record JAQOWZ010000158.1, on the reverse strand, counting down.
TTTACTTCGTACGTTTGAAGTAACCTAGAACAGATCTCGAACTGATCAAACTTATTCAGCTATTTTGCTGGGATGATGAGTTGAACATACATATTTTCTATCTTTGTTTAGACATTTCTTTCTCGTTCTATATCTGTCAGAACACCACTTAAAATTTTCACTTACTATGAAATTTGATTGTTTATTTGGTACCAATATGAATAAGTTTAAGTTTGCATTCACATTTTCCAAATAAATACAGCCTACTAAAATATTTTTAAAATTTGAGGTTATATTGAATTTTCAAATTTGACGTTTAAAGTAAATGTCATCTAGCAAACATTTACAGTTAAATATAACCAATTATAAATTATAATACATTATATTGAAGCTTTGTCCAGTTTTCTACTTACTTTTTTATTCCTAAGAACAAATATGAACATAATTTGTATAGAATGAAATTGCAAACGTCATTGATTTATCGGAATGTCGGTAACAAAGGTACCATAATTAATAAATGACAACTAATTTTATTCCATGTGTAGGGCACGAGAGCAGCACCGTCGACTTTGCCCAAGCCTCTCATCTCATTTCACAGAATTCCAGTGGCGGAAATTTAAATAAAAGTCAAAATATACTCTTCCATCGAAAACAAGTTGTATTTATATAGATTTAATGTTCACTGACATTGTTATACTATTTTACGTTTAATAAATCATTTAAAACTTACTAATAAAATTTGCTTTCAAATGTCGATCTTGTCCCTCTTATCTCACTTCAGACCATTCTATGATTGTTTCATTTAACGTCATTCCATGATTGCCTTATTTCATACCAATCCAGGCGGAAGAGAAAAAGTGGTGGCATAAATTTAAATCGACGGCATTGGCGGGTTTTGTATTCATTCCATTTTGCGATTTCCATGTGTGGTTTATCAATTGCGCTCTTTTAAGTGTTTCTCGTGTTAGTTATTTGTTGTCGATTTTGTTATTATTGTTGAGTTTGTTATTGTTGTTGAGTTCGTTATTGTTATTTTTGTTCTTTATTGAGAATGAGAGGTGATATATGATTTGGCTAGTGTCTACTGCGTCCTGGAATGCAAAAACAATAACAAACTCAACAACAATAACAAAATCAACAACAACTAATACTACACAAGAAACACTAAAAGGTGCAATGGATAAACCACACAGAGATCGCAGAGGCAGAATGGAATGAATACAAAACCCGCCAATGCCGTCGATTTAAATTTCTGCCACTTCTTTTCCGCCTGAAATAAGTGCGAACTGAGAACATAGAATGGTGTGAAATGAGCTGAGACTTGGGCACAGGTTGACGGTGCTCTCGTGCCCTATAATTAATGAAAATTGAAGGTGCATTCACATCAAACAAATTAGTGGCATAGGTAGAATTAGTGGTTTTGGTTGAGGTAACAAAATTAAAAAATTAAGGTCTAGCTTTCCAAATAAAGAAAATATAGAATTGGCTGATGTACCGCCATTATTCTTTGGCGGGAAAATTTGAATATGCATTACGGACCATATTTTTTACCAATATTTTATTTGAAAATTGTTAAATAGTTATTGTAACAAAAGCAAAAGACTTTTACAAACTGCAACTTTTTTTATCATTTTAATAGTATAATACAATGCAGTATTGAAATATTTCATTTAAAAAATGATATAATTTAAAACAGTTGTTTGATTTCTGCTGTCAACTAACTGTCAGCTGTGAAAAATATTTGATTTGATAAACGTCAAAATTTTCTTTTCGCATTTTAACTAATTTTGGAATTTAGTTTTCTAAAAAATGTTGTTTGATTCTTGATTGCGAAATGCTTTTGTATTCTCGAGTGCAAAAGTGACATTTCACAATCTAGAATCAAAAATAACAACGTCTTAAACAAATATTTAATTATAACTTAGATACACAAAATAGGAAAGTAATAAATTATTAAAACATTACAATATATAATAACATCAATAAGTTATACAGCAAGAAGCTTCTGGACGGGACGAATCAGTCTTCAGGATTTCCTGTAAATGCTAACGGAAAACCGTCCAAAAAACGTTAGCAAAAGACGATCACTATACACAAAGAATAATTTGAAATAATGAGATATATCAGTAGTAAAAAAATGACTTACATTATTTAAATATATTGGAATTGTTTCATCTATAAAGGATGAGCGTTTTGTCGCAGAAGGATTGGGCTAAGTATCTATAATCTATAACCAAATAAAATAAAATATATTATGGCCGCAAAGAACTTTAGTAAGAATTTGACTTACTTTATTTGAACACTGCAAACTTTTCTTGTAGAATTTATAATGCAATATTTGAGAAATTGTTCTTTCAGCTAATGTAGTAACTTTATTGTATATTTTGTCTGAAAAAAATTTAATGAGTAAATATTAATAATTAGTTACAAATAAATATTACCTATGTTTAATAAATTATTTGATAATTCGAAGAAGTATTCTGCCAGTGATGAAAGCGTTGTGCATTCTGTTAAATAAAAAATAATAATTAATAAAGATGTTTTTTTTTAATATAAATGTATTTACCATTCTTATTAAACTTTGTCTATAATATTGAAGTTTTTCCAATGGCAGGAAAATTGTCAGCGAATAGGTTTCAAAGTTCGGTTCCAAAATATTCAATATCGCTTCTCAGTCGAGATTATTGTTGACAAGTATTTCAAAAAGACATTCTGGTGGAACTCCTGTCCTCTACAAATAAAGACTAATATAATTGAGGAAGATTATTTTCTTTTAATTGTTACCTCCTTTTTACAGTGGATTCAGTGTCTGACATCAAAATTTAAACTACTATATTTCATTTATCATTTGAATTAAAATATGCTATATGCTTCGATTAAAATTGAATTATTTTCTTGTGATTGAAATGAATGAAATATTTAACGAAGAAACATTCAACTTGTAGATTTTATCCCAGGGTATGATCGATCCAGTTTTCTGTTTTTAAAAAGGAACATTATTAATTTATATAAAATATGTAAACATTCAAACACTTTTTTTATAAAAAAAAATGTTCGCCCCAGTTGAAAAAACTTCGGTATTACGATTTCACATAAGTAATTGTCCAAATACTGGTATACTTGTATCCCATATTTATTCTATTCGACATAGTTTACAGCCATAATGCAGTGTAGATTTCAGTTTTTATTATCTAAAAATATGAAATACAAAAATTTTATTTCCCAGAACTTGATAATAACATACCATATTATATCGATGTGAATCAAATGAAATTTTTTTGATATTTGTGTATCTTTATTATATACTATGAATTTAACTTTTAATTAGTTACAAAAGTTAAACAAATCATTCTACATTTTTTTTAAGAAATATATAATTTTGAAAAAGTTTTCTGACATTATATTTTAATTTTTATTAGAAATTATTTGAGTTGCCAGATAATTTTTAATACAAATAAATTAAATAATTTAAAAATATGAATGTATAATAATATTAATAAAAATTTCATTTACATTTTAGATAATTTATAGAAATATGTCACTCAACTCAACAAAATATTAAAAGAATACGATTTGTTTACTAACTGTAGTTATTATTGTTAAAATTGTATAATCTTTCATATAAAATAAAATACAAATTTTGATAACCTGGCAACTCGATTTCATACAAACATTTACACACTTTCATACTTTTGCGATTTATTACTCTCTTATTTTTCTTTTATTGGATCGCTTTGTGGTTTTTTTTATTATTATTATTATTATTTTATAATGTCTTGTGCTTCATTTGCTTCATTCCAGCCAGCCAATTTGTGACGATTAATTATGATGAAGCTTATTTTTTCTTATTTATTTTTTAAATTTATTTAACCACGGGCTATTATAATATTGAAGCAAAGTACAGCAAAAATCCCAAATACCACTGGTATAGGGTTTTAAAGTATTATGTAACAAGTCATTGTCTTGCCAAGTCTACCAAGGAATTATAGATAATATGGTACACATTATGTACATAAAAATGTAATTTAAAACAAAAAAAATATAAATTGAATGTACTCTTACCAAATAAATTGCAGTTAATATTTGTACTTTTGTAGTTTTTTAAAATGAAAATCTTGTTACTCAAAATCATACAACAGTGACAATGACTTAATTACATAACACTTCAAAACCCACCAGCAGTAGATGGAATTTTTACCATACTTTGCGGTTTTGTAGTAGTATGTAGTATATTGCCAAATAAATGTGGATTTATATTCTGTTGCATGAATTTTGAGGTACAATGGTAGACTGGCCCGCCCACATGTTGCGATTTATTATATACTTTTGTTTAACGTCACATTTCTAATACATATTATAGAGAGACGCAACATGTTTTAACTTAAGCCTGGTATTAGATAGTTTTCGTATAACGTCTTTCTTTTTGATGGTATTAATTAAAAATTATTGACAGAAGTATTGTTTAAGCTCTATTACATTAAAGAAAAATATTAATGCAAACTAATGACTGTTGTATTATAATAAAAGAATGTTTCTTTAACCAAATAGAGGGAAAATAAATGGAATAAAATATAATTTTATTAAATTTGTCTTTTAATGTAAAAAACAATAAATATTTTTTATATAAACCTGCATCTAAAATAAGTTTCCTTTTTACCATTAGATGTAGGGACCTTTTTATCAGAAAATAAAATTTGTAATGTACATATATTTTTTTAAAATATTAGTAACACATAGACTAAACCAGGATTTTAGACGTTATAGAAACTTTTTCTAATACTAAACCATTGCTTTATACTTTTTATTTTATTTATGATTTTCATTGTGAGTATTTTTTTATTATCTTTTATCATAATATTTCTTACATTTTCATTTTGTTTAGATTGTGATTGCTTTATATTTAATTTATTACATACTTATAATAATTAGTTTTATAAATAATTGCCTTTTACAATTATTCTTTTTATTATACCTTCATTTTGGCAAGGTCCGTAAAATATGTAAAAGGCGCAATGGTTTTATCAGACTTAAGTTCTTTTTGTTTTAATCTTTTACAATATTTTACGAACCACTTTTCATGTTGAAATAATTTTTCATTTTTATATTAATTACATGCAGTGTATATAAAATATATTGTATATTATATTATATTTAACAAATCAAATATTGTCATCATAATAACTTTTTTATTATAATACATGTTTTAATTTATTTATTTCATTCATATTATTTTGTATCAAATTTATCAATAATGTTTCAACATGTTTTTAATTTATAATTTAAATTGATCTTTATTGCTTTCTTATATAAGATTTTTATATTTTATTAATTTAATTTTTATAAACATGTACTTAATATTTTTTTTTTGTTGTATAATTGGTTCAATGAGTAGAATGTAATTGTACATTGTACTTTTCAACATGATTTTAATATATTATACTTTTAACATTAAATATTTCGCTAAATAGTTTTTAAATTATTTATAATACAATTTCATAATCATATTTAAAATTTATCAATTGTTTTCAAAGATTTCTACTTGTTTAATTTAATATTTTCAATTTATTCATTTTATTTCTTTATATATTATTACATACATATTTTTTAATTAACGTTTCAAATTTATTATGAATGTTTCTACATGCTTTTATTTAATACTTCAAATAGATCTTTCTTGCTTTTTTTCTCATATTTGATTTTTAATATATCATTTAATTTTTATAAACATATAAATAATATGACATTTTTTTGTTATATAATTAGTTTACTGATTAAAATGTAATTGTTGAATTTTTAAACATGATTTTAATATCTTTTAATTTTAACATGAAATATTTTGCTCGGTAGTTTTTAAATTAATTTTAATACAATTTAGATATTATAAACATTTCTTTCTTTCATGTTCATTTTGACATTATTTTAATATCTTTTACATTTAAAATTGTATATTTAGCTTAATAGTTTTTAATTTAATTATAATACAATTTACATTTTATTGCTATTTCGTTCATAGTCAGTTAAAATTGTATTCATTGATTTCTACTTGTATAATTTAACATTTTAAATTTATATATTTAATTCATATTATTCCTTTTTATATTATTACATATTTTTAATTTGCGTTTCAAATTTATTATGAATATATCTACATACTTTTATTTTATACTTTAAATTGATCTTTATTGCTTTCTCATAATTGATTTTTAAAATATGATTTAATTTTTATAAACTTGTATAAGAAATTTTTGTTATATAATTATGTTACTGATTAAAATGTAATTGGACATATATTGTATTTTTTAACATGATTTTAATATCTTTTACTTTTAACATTAAATATTTTGCTCGGTAGTTTTTAAATTAATTTTAATACAATTTAAATATTTCTTTCATATTCATATTTCAAATTTGTCACTTGTTTTAAATGATTTAAACTTGTTTAATTTAAAATTTCTTTAAACACTACATTCGTTGTGAATGCTTCTTTTGAATTTTTAATAATATTTGAATCTGGCAATTTTATCTTTAAATTGTTTGAACTTCTTACTCTTGACATTGCCACATACAATTGGCCATGTGAAAAGACTGGATTTTCTAAATTTATTCCTACATAATTAAATGTTTGGCCTTGGGATTTATTTATTGTCATTGAGAAAGCTAATCTTATTGGGAATTGCCTTCGTTTCAAGGTGAATGGTAAATCTGTTTCGGTAATTAAATCAAAACGTGGTAAATAGAGCCGGCTACCTGCACTCTGTCCTGTTAGAACTTCTACATCTAAATAATTAGTTTTCATGTCTTTTATTATGAACCTTGTTCCATTACACAGACCACGCTTGGGATTCATATTTCTTAATAACATTACTATTGCTCCAATTTTTAGTGTTAATTTGTGAGGAGGCATTCCGGTTGGTGTTAGGCCATTCAATAATTCGGCGGGGTAATTAATTTTGTTTATCTCATCACATTCACAAGAATCAGCACTTAAATATACTCTAGATGACCCTACAACTTTATTTAATACGTGTTCATTAATTATCATTGTGTCATCATTTTTTGGTGCTAAAATGGCTCTATCTGTAAATTTATAAATATCATCAGGTTGTATGACATCTTCACCGAATATTTCATTTGCTAGACATGTTTCGGAAACGCAATGTGCAGGAATTTTGACAATTTCATTTTCACCGTTGCCTATTTTCAATAAATATTCTGAAAATTCTTTTTCGTCTTTATTTACGCGCATATTTTGTTTTAATGAAAATTTTGTAAATAGTGGCCATAAATGACTTTTTACAACACATGTTTCAATTATTACAGTTCGATGGTTTGTGTAATTGACTATTGGCAAGCACTGTCTGAAATCGCCACCTAAAACTATAATTTTTCCCCCAAATGGTATTTTATTATCCATCAAATCTTGTAATAATAAATTTATTGCATCGAGTGCGTGTTTTGGTATCATTGTTACCTCATCACAGATTATTACACTTGCCTCTTTTATTAATTTACCCGCTTTGCTATTTGATTTCACTCTACATACACATCCGTCATTTACAGGCACTGGTAACTTGAATACTGAGTGAACTGTTTGACCACCTTTTAACAGAGTAGCTGCTATTCCCGTCCAAGCTACAGCTATAACTTTTTGATTTTGGCCCCTTAAAATACTTATCAATGTGTTATACAGAAATGTTTTCCCTGTTCCCCCGGGACCGTCAACAAAGAAATATCTACTTGTGCAATTATTGTCATTTACGGCATTTAATATGTTATTTAAAATTTCTATTTGGTCTCTGTTAAATAAAGCTACATTTTGTTCTCCCTCTAATTTTTCGGCTGCTACATCAAAAGAATTAGTTTCATTTTCTAAATCATCAATATTTTCGGGTTGGGGCAAACCGAAATCACTTAAGGTGAATTTATGCATATCGAGTATTTCCTGTATTTTTAATAAACATTTACTTTGTGCAACTTTTTCAGAATTATGTAATAAATAGTCTTCCATTAAATAATGTTTAAATTTTTCCCATAAGCTTAAGGCATTGGTTGGCGTATGGAAGCAAATTAAATAAGCAAATAATTCACGTAATTGTCTGGGAAATTTACTCAACACAGCCTCGTCTAAACAATTTTCGCACTCTTTATCATTAGCTAAAAGACCTAACGCACGGGCAGCTTCCTGATATGTATTATATAATTTTCCGTCGACGGTACGCAAGTCTTCGAAGCTTGTGACACCTTTTGCATGCACTAAAATTAATCTTAAATGAAATCTTTCAATATCTCTAGGGCTAACGGAAATCATTCGACCGATAGGTGGCTTTGTCTCACGTTGTCTAGCTTTCCATGCATTATTAACAAATACATAATATTTAGGAATTTCCATGTAAACATATTGCCGGGCATTAACGTCTATTTCATTGAGTAGGAACCAAGCTGTTAATGTTGTATTTTTTTTCGCTGCTCGTTCAACAGCTTTTTTTTCTTGACCGTTAGTGAAAAATACCGCCTGTTGATTTTTTAAATGTACTGCTAATTCCATTATTGTATGAGACTTGTCATGCAACGGATATTCTAAAAGCCTCCAACAACATTCTGGGGCAGATACATACCTAGCATCTAAATAACCGTTTATTTCATCCCACTGTACAACTTTATTTTTATCAAGCTGTCCTAATTTGACGCTCGCGCAATCATGCCCCTTGCACAAATAATCACAAATATATTTTATACTTTTTACTGATGCGCATATTTCAACATTTATGTGGGTTCTATATTTTTTTAACAAATACGGATTGTACGGAACTATCCACCTATTGTCTACCGTGTATTTAACTAAACCATTTTTCCAAAGAATGTACATTTTTGCATTATTATTTGACCGTTTATACAGGGGGTAACCGTTAATGTTTTCATGTGTTTCATTTCTAAAATCTTTAGGGAACATTTTTGAACATTTATTTTCGTTCATACACGGCGAATTTTTGTTTAGAATACCGCACGGACCGTGAATCATATGTGAACGAACTAATTGGTACAATTCCGGTTCTGCGTCCTCGTCGGGAATTTCTGCACTGACTATTTCGTCAATGTCATCTTTGTTACGGATTTTACTTGCACTATCTAAAGTTAATAATAAATGCATGTGAGGCAGACCGCGTTTTTGGAATTCAATTACATATATGAATGCCACAACTTTCCCAAAAATATTGTCATGTAAAAATTCATGCAACATACTTTTTATTTTTCCGTTAAAAACTCTGGCGGTTATGTCTGGGCGGTCTGCAGAGGTTTGACCCTCGCGCAACTGTTGTACAATTTCTGGCCATTTCGGGTTACATGTCACTGTTATAAATAGATCAGGGCGGCCAAATTCTCTAACAATGGACATGGCATTTTGATACATTTTCAACATAAATCTACTGCCACCTTGAAATGTTGACGGTAAAATAATCATGGTGCCTGCTTTTCCGCCTTCATTCTCTGCCAAATTATTAATGTGGTCCATCAACCCACTATATAGCTCTACCCTGAGAGTAGGCTGATTTAGTCTAATATACGTTAATCTTTCGGCTTCGACTTTAACATACGCATCTACAATGTATTGTTGGGTTAGTTTACCGGCTTCTAAACATGGGTTAAATGTGTTTCTAACCGCTAATCTGTTCATGTAAAACTGTAACATGCTTTGTTTTTTAATACCGTCAGCTTGTTTTGAATTCATGTTCCAGCCACATTCACCGCGAGGAAATAATAAAGGATAGGACATGGGGTCGCAGTTTTCACTAAACTGATTAATTCGAACTAAACCGCCAACTTTTGGGTGGACACAAATGTCCCTATCTATTGGTGGCTCACCGTCATTGGACGTAAAAACAACTGCCACCTCATTACATGTGGGGATATTGTACCTACGCTTATCTTTTTTTCTGTCATTTACAATCCACAAATTTATTTCTGGCACCGACTGATTTGTTTGGTTAGCTTTGGCTAATTCCCGCTGCTCTACTTCTTTCAACATCATATACGCCTGACAATACGGATTAACCTCCCTAAGTATTACATCTAATTGACCCATGATATTTGGCTTACAATTTTTATTATACTCTACGTTCATTCGTTTCTCTAACGCTTCATTTGAATTAATTATGTATAATTGGGCATATTTTTCTGTTTCATTTGGTTTAGGGTACATTGAGCTGGCAGAATCATGGTAAATTTGGCCGTGGATACGGAAACAGTAGGGCCCTTTGCCTGGAGGCGTAGCAATTTTAGCCCCAAACGATGCGAATGCTAACGCGCTATTGTATTGCCTAATATTTTCTCTAAAGTTTCTGCTATCTGAATCTTTACCTAACATTAGATTTTTAATATATTCAGGGAACTCATTTAATTGATCTACGTTTAATTTTCCTTTTCGACAGCAGTAAGTGAATTTGCCGTCTGACGGCTTTTCATATGAAAAATTAACAGAGGAACAATGTGAACAAACAACATTCATTGGTCCCAAGGAATGGGGCTCAATTTGAACTCCTAATCCCTGTCTAGCTAACATATATTTATCATTTTGAACAATGGTTTTACGTTCCTTATTTTTATTTTTATTAATCATATTATTTTTCGTTAATCGCTCCTGTTTTTGTTCTACAGTTTCCGTTTTAACTAAATTATCAAAATTATCTCTATATTTTTCTAAACGTATTTGTTTTTGCTCGAGAGTTTCATTCTTAATATATTCATTAAAATTAAATTTTAGCTTTTGCAGCCTTTCCTTTTTTTTATCTAATGTTTCATTTTGTAAATAATTATTAAAATTTCTTTTAAGTGTTTGTAACCTATTATTTTTTTGTTCTAATGTTTCATTTACAAGATTATTGAAATTAATTTCTTTTTGCTTCTCTATACGATTTGTTTTTTTTTTCAGGTGTTTCATTAAACACGTATTTTAATTTATATTCGTAACTTGATTTTAGACGTTTAGCTCGTTCTTCCTCTGTTTCATTTGCTTTTCGTTTAAAATAATTTTCCCTTAAATTTTGCTGACGAGTTACCGGAAAAACTGTTAAATTACGTGTACGAAACATTTGTAAAACATGTGACCGAAGTCTATTAATGTCATAATTTTCATGTTCCGGATTACGGTTAAATAATATACTCGTGAAGAACGCAATGGCAAATAACCCACAATCGTAACTATTAGTTTGCTGCTGAACTTGTACAAATCTAACTGATGGTCTGTACGGAAACAATCTTTCTAAATATAAATTTACATCAGCGTTTGAACATTTTGAATTCATGCTATCATAAATTATTATTTCAGTACCATCATAGTACGCCGTCAGCCAATGACCGACACTACTAATATTCGCACCTGATACGAATAAAATTTGTAAATGTTTAGTTCCCTGTCTGATTGGTACTATTCGGTTTGGAGCATTCAAATAAATCGTAGGCTGAGGATTGAACTCAGTCATGGATCGGACTAATGAGAAATAATAATCGATATGTATATCTTCTAAATATCCCGCAGGATTTATTATTGTGTTAATATCACGATCTATCAATGGAATTTGATTGCCTATTGGGTTATTTCCTAAATTTAAATTATTTAATCCCGTCTTTTCTACTATATTTATTTTATGAAATTTATTATCTAATATAATTGACGATCCATTGGTACTATTTGGTGTAACCTGTGTCTTTTTTTCTAAATTTCGTTGGTTTTCTACTTTGTTTATTATATTATTAATTCCCGTATTGTTACTATTATTTTTATTTGCTACATCATTTTTATGTTTTTGTTTACGCTTAAGGCTGCTGACTCTATTCTTATTTGGCATTTTGATATAATATATGTATGTATTTGTTGTAAGAATAGGATTTAAAAAACTTACTCTTTTAAGTGCGTTGTTTTTTTTTCAGAATTATAATTACCAACAGTTTTGACAGGTTACTTTACTGATTAGAACTGGATCGATTTCTTTTCTTTTCGAACGTAAATATGTCGCACTCTTCTCTCCACTGCAGTCAATTTCTGTACCTACATTAAAAATATAATTAAATCCACATATGACATGTGACATTATACATTGACCATTACTAAGTAGGTATTCTAATTTATTTTCGTAATGTTAAAATAATTATTCGAGAGGCATTTAACATATATTACAAAGCAAAACCAAACTAATTAAATAAAATTAATCAGAAAAATTCTCACCTTAGATTTGTCTAGTGGTACGATTAACGGGATTATTATAAATTTTTCAAATTGCAGCAGAACAGAATACTAATAAATGAATTATTTTACAGAATGGAAATTATTGCAAAGAATTACAATGGATAATACTGCTTCACACACAAAGGTGAAAAAGCAATAAAGCATCAATAAAGTAAACAAATATTGTTTCCATACGGTGATATGATCAAAAGTTTAAATATTTAAATATTATCGGTAATATCTATTACTCATTGACCGGTCATCATTATCGGTAATGTAGATAATTAATTATAAATGATGAACTTTAAAAATGACTACAATTTTAAATATTTTTTTTGTAGCATAATTTTGAATTAATACAATAATGAAATAAAAAAATAAATTCCAAATATTATTAGATCTGATATAAATTCAAATTTACCTTTTATATAATAAATATAACCATACAAAGTTGAGTAGCATGTGCAAATCGATGGCTGATTTCAGAATGGCAAAATCCAAAAAAGATTGCAGTTTAAATCTCTTCATTCTCGGCTTATTATCCATAACTAGGTGTGTCGTAGTAAGCTTTTACTACATGTCATCTCCTAGGGATAAACACGGCCTTCCTACACGAATTAATTTTGATTCACATTACACGACGCTGCGCAGTCGCACGTGTTGTTTCATTTATAAATTGTTACAAAATGTCTTTAACAATCATAAGTCTGAAACATGCAGGCAATTGTTGTTTGTAAAGAAATACTTTAATCTAAAATACAGTTACGTACTGCCAGTACAATCCTTATACATGGTGAATATTGAAATCCTTGACATAGGGAAATAGCATTGGGTAACATTTTTTGCTGTTTCCCTCTGTCCCGCTAAATAAAATCGGATGTATGTGGTATCGTTAATTAGACTACTTAATTTTGCATCTAATAAAACCAAATGTTGTATAATATGGCCTTATATAAATGAAATATTTGAAAAAATAAATTGTATTTTGAAAGATACCCTTAATATTTTTGAATAAGAAAAGTCTAACTGCAGTGCTCCATAGTCGAGTGGATAAGATGGTGAACTACTAATACCACTTGCTCTGGTTCGAGACCACTGTAGTCCAAATTCTTTTTTTATTTTTATTATTTTATTTTATTTTATTATTTTAACTAATTTTCATACATTCTTTTTTATTATATCTTAGCAAAAAAACAATTTTAAAGCGGCGCGCGAGACCGTTTTGGAAATAAATAAAAATATACGTTGAATTTGTGAAGTTTTGATCTTGAGGAATTTTTTTCACACCCTATTACGGGGGGTGCTACTATGTGTTATACCTGGAAACATTTTTTGTAATGTATATTATTTATTTATAACAATTTTAAAGCGGCATGCGAGACCGTTTAGGAAATAAATAAAAATATGTTGATAAAGAAATGAAATTATAGAGATTTTAAATTTCCCGCGCCTAGGTATCATTTTCAAATAAAACAGCCAAACTAAAAGAAAAGATTTAAATAATACATTTAACCCAATTTAACGTATTTTTATTATATCTTAGCAAAATTTGTATTTTCATACAATACATTCAGTTTGACAGCGTAACTGTCATCACTTGAGACAATAAGTATGAAGTTAGTTAAAGAATATAAAAATGTATTATTTTGAAAATAATTATCTATTTTATAAATATAAATAATATGAAATAGCATATTGAAATTTATAAACTAAGAAATTTTTTTATTGCCAGAAAACATGATTAAATTCTTGTTTTTCTGTTGCTATGTTCATTTATATATTTATGAATCTGAATTATACAATGTGTCTAGCTAAGTTCGCGACAAATGGAAAACTTTTTACCTCCCGCCTATCAATATATAGATAAGGGAGGTATTGTTTTTGGTCAGATTTCTCGAGTGTGGGTTTTCAACATATGAGCACGAATTAGGGTCCCTAGAATACGATTTTACTATTTTTAGCGTGATGTCTGTATATCTGTGTCTGTGTGTCTGTGTGTGTGTATGTGTCTGTGTGTGTCTGTGACGATTTTTCGTCCACGATAACTCCAATACGATACATGTAAAAAATATAATATTTCGTATTTAAGAGTTCTATTCTAATATGATGAACTGATTAGATTTTGACTACAATTGGTTAACCGGAAGTAGTACTTTACTTGAAGCTTTAAACCGTTTTTCCTAAAAAGTATCTCTAAATAACATATTTTCGCAACTTTCGTTATTATAAATACAAAGATTTTTTTAATTTTCTACCGATCTGCATAATTACGTTTATATATGACTTCTAGCTAGATAGAAAAAAAATATATAAATTATAATAATTTTACATATCGTTTAGGCGGAGGAATTTCGATAAAACAGATGAGTTATTTATATGTTCACAAAAATTGACATATGATGTCAAATTTGATGTAAGTAAGTGTAAAAGATAAAATAAGTAAAAAATGAAGTAATTTTATTGTAAAATTTAAAAAGATGGAAGAAATATATTAAGAATGTATTTCCATGCATGAATCAAAGTAAGTTCAGTTCCGGTTTTAGTAACGTCAAAAATAGCTGTCATATTGGTCATACAAAATTTATGAAGGAATTTTTAGGTGTGAAATGAATTAAAAATATTCGGAACTGCAATAACAAACTAATTGTAAAACAGCAAATTAAATGTATTGAAAAACTTATATAGAATATATTAATACAGTGGCGGGAGGTATTGTGTTGGACACACCAGATTTTTTATTCTTGGGTTTATGAAAAAAAGTTATTCTTTATAAAAAGTCCTGCTTCATCCAAAACTTAAATTCAAATTGTCAGATTTTAATATTTGTTAGTCATATATGAGATACGACAAAAAATATGAAATTAGTGTAAGATTAAAGTACGTTTATAGATAAAAGTTCTTGGAATTTTCAGATCTACAACCTTTATTTGAAACATTTTTTCGAAAAATGAAAATAAATTTTGGACAGCTTTGTTTTAACATAATATAGGGGATACGGTGTGAGAAATTTCAAAAAATCATAACTCCTTTCCTATTGATTATTTTGTAAAATGGTTAGGGGAAAAAGTTCTTGGAATTTTCAGATCTACAACGTTTATTTGAAACATTTTTTCGAAAAATGAAAAAAAAAATTTTACATGATACGGTGTGAGAAATTTAAAAAAATCATGACCCCTTTCCTATTGATTATTTTGTAAAATAGTTGGGGGAAAAAGTTCTTGGAATTTTCAGATCTACAACGTTTATTTGAAACATTTTTTATTATTGAAAATAAAGGTACTTTACTCTTATACTAATTTCATATTTTTTGTCATATCTCGAATATGACTTACAAATATTAAAATCTGACAATTTGAATTTAAGTTTTGGATGAAGCAGGACTTTTTATAAAGAATAACTTTTTTTCATAAACCCAAGAATAAAAAAGTTTTCCATTTGTCGCGAACTTAGCTAGACACATTGTATATGTATTTATCTACAACTATTGTTATTGTTAGTAATAATTTATTTTTTATTATAAATATCAATACAAATGATTATAAAAGTATAATAAATACAATTTGAATAGTTATTTTAAAATTTATGTGCTACTGTTGCGCCATCTGTTGAGCTATATATGAACTACTCACACATACCTCGAAATTTATCAAATAATTTCAAATTTTTTATATCCCTGTTAGTTGTAGATAACGTAATCAATTTTTATACGTTCTTTTGCATTATTTCTTAATGAAAACATGAATTTTCGTGTAGTACAATCACATTCAAGTTCGACAAAGAGTAAATGCCATTAATATTTGGTTTGAAAAGGTGTTTATTGTTTCAGACATCAGTTACAAATGGATAAATGGATAGATACTTTGTTTATTTAATTGTTTACATCTAAAAAATCATCTCATTTCATTATAAAATAGTACAGAATTTTGAAAAATGTAATCTTTATTGTAATCATATGTTTTCATCAGAAAGCTATCAGCTATCTGAAATATGTATAAATTAGATAAAGAAAAAGTATTTATACATAATAGAAGAATACTGTACAGTATATATTTATCTTCGGAAGTGTTTGATTTGTAATGAAATATCAATTTTTAAACGTAAGATTGCAAATCGATTTCGAAATGCAGTTTTCTTGATTAAATAATCCATTCTGGAGTAGTCTTCTGATTTTATTTTAAAGAATATGTTCCATTATTACTTATTTTTACAATATTTGCCTCATAAATTGTTTTAATTTATTTAAAATTCCAACTTTGGAAATTGAGGAATTTTTTTCACACCCTTCTACGGGGGGTTATACTATGTATTATACCTAGAAACATTTGTTGTAATGCATATTATTTATTTATAACACGTTCAAAGCGGCACGCGAGATTGTTTAGGAAATAAATAAAAATTTATGTTGATAAAAAAATTAAATTATAGAGATTTTAATTTTCCCGCGCTGAGGTATCATTTTCAAATACAGCGGTTAAATAATCTCATCAAAATACGTAATAAAAAAAGATTTAAATAATATGTTTAACTCAATTTTATGTATTTTTATTAAATCTTTAACAAAATTTGTATTTTCATACAATACATTCAGTTTGACAGCGTAACTGTCATATCACTTGACACAATAAGTATGAAATTAGTTAAAGAATGTTTAAAAATGTATTAATTTGAAAAAAATTATCTATTTTATAAATATAAATAATATGAAATAACATACCGAAATTTTTAAACTGATACATTTTTATATTGCCAAAAAACATGATTAAAGTAATGTTTTCTGTTGCTATGTTGATTTATATCTTTATGAAACTGAATTATATATGTATTTATGTACAACTATTGTTATTGTTATTAATAATTTATTGTTTATTATAAATATCAATACAAATGATTATAAAAGTATAATAAATCCATTTTGAAATGTTTTTTTGAAATTTAAGTGCTACACATAACTGAAAATTTATCAAATAATATCAAAGTTTTTATTTGCCTGTTAGTTGTAGATAAAGTAATTAATTTTTATACGTTCTTTTGCATTATTTCTTAATGAAAACATGAATTTTCGTGTAGTACAATCACATTCAAGTTCGACAAAGAGTAATTGAATTAGCTGGGGTAATCAAACGCAATACTCGGTGAATATTTGGTTTGAAAAGGTGTTTATTGTTTCATAAATTAGTTACAAATGGATAAATGGATAGATACTTTGTTTATGTAAATGTTTACTTCGGAGAAATCATCTCATTTCATTATAAAATACTACAGAATTTTGAAAAATGTAATCTCTGTTGTAATCATATGTTTTTATCAGAAATGTCAAAAAATGCGTAAAGAAAGTGTAAAATGCAATTAATTAAAGTTTAATGAGGTCCAGGTACATCATTTATTTATATACTAATTATTGTACATTAAATTGTTGAACAATTCCCTCCAAAACGGTATGAAGCAAATGGTTTTCAGGTTTTCCACGTAATCAGACAAAATCCATTGTCTAGCTCTATAAAATATGTATAAATTAGATAAAAAAGTATTTATAATAAGGGAAGAATACTGTACAGTATGTATTTACCTTTGCAAGTGTTTGAATAGTAATCAAATATCAATTTTTAAAAGTGAGATTTTAAATCGACTTTGAAAGGGAGTTTTCTTGATTAAATAATCCATTGTGGAATAGTCTTGTGAATTTATTTTAAAGAATATATTATATTCTCATTTATTTTAACAATATTTGCCCAGTGAATTGTATTAATTAATTTAAAAATTTCATCTTAGTGTATTTGAGTACGTGTAGGTTATAGTCTCATCTAAAAAATAAATTATTTAACGATTAATATATATATATATATATATATTTATATTCCATATGGAAGTACCTTGTAACAGAGATGTTTTCGTACAATATTTCATTATATGTTTTAGTAAAAATGTCATTTTTCAAGCAGATAACTCGGTCGTGTCTCCAACTCAAGTGTCAAATACAACATTTTTGTTAAATTTTATAATATCGTGCAAATTTTCTGGTTTCATTTTAAAGGATACGTTATATTCCCACGTTTAATAATGATTTTCATCCAATGAATTGCCTTATTTCATTTAAATTTCATCTCGATATGCCAGAGTTCATATAGGGTAGGATAACTAAATAAAAATGAACAAAATTTACCATAAATATGCAAATATTTATATCATACCTTAAAATACATTGTATTACTGATGATTTGCGATAATTCTTATACAATATCTCGCTGTAATTTTAAAAGAAATAGCCTTTTTCAGCGAGCTATCCGTCACTTGATGAGCCCCGGAAGCAACTGTCAAAATTGCCGGTTATACAAAACTTTGTATTTTAAAGTGATTTAATTGAAAAGAAAACATATAGATAAATTAAGTTTTATAGTAATACACATAATTATATAAATATTACCTTGTAATTCGCCGTATTTCTCAAGATTTCTCGTTCTAAAATATACCTGTAATGGCTGAATGCAGTTCTCAAACAACTGTCAAAATGGAATTAATTTATTTATTTAAAAAACGTTTTTATTGAATTAGATATATACAAATCATTAAAATATACCTAGTTATAACAAAATATATTACATTTACATTTTATTATAGTCTATTTAAAGAGATATTTATATAAAAGTCTCCACCGGTTGTGTGCCACTGGTTCATTTTCAAACTAAATTTCAATGTGACCAACAAAAATTTAGTAATTTTTGTTAGTCCAAAGTCAATCAACATTTTCAAATGAAAATTACACAAAAACTCGACGATGTTGGGCAAAACGCTCAAGACATATTTGATTCATGATTTTTTCTCAACTTTTTAACTATATATATGAGAATATGGGAGTTTCATTACACTTAAATGTAAAATAAAATAATAAATGTAGATAAATATTTTATCTACAACTATTGAAATATGGGTACATTATACGTGTGATACTACATATAATATACTACTCATATTACACAAGTGTAATATGAAATGTCATGATACACGCTACACTTTTCTGTAATAAATAGGGCATATAATTTAACACATAATATTTTATTAAACTGTTAATTTATTAATAACATATTTTTTATTATAAATATCAATATATATGCTTATAAAAGTATAATAAATACAATTTGAAAAGTTATTTTGACATTTAATGCTACTGTGGCGCCATCTGTTAAGCTATACTTGAACTACTCACAATTAACTGAATATTTAACAAATAATTATCAGATTTTTTATATGCCTGATAGTTGTAGATAAAGTATAGTATTTGACTCGCATAATATGGCTACATTACACGCGGATGATTAAAAATACTCGCTACCGCTCGTATTTTTAATTACATCCTCGTGTAATATAGCCTACATATTATGCTTGTTAAATAATATACTATTTTTGTAGCATAATTTTGTATGAATACAATAATGAAATAAAAAAATAAATTCCAAATATTATTAGATCTGATATAAATTCAAATTTACCTTTTATATAATAAATATAACCATACAAAGTTGAGTAGCATGTGCTAGTCGATGGCTGATTTCAAAATGGCAAAATCCAAAAAAGATTGCAGCTTAAATCTCTTCATTCTCGGCTTATTATCCATAACTAGGTGTGTCGTAGGAAGCTTTTACTACATGTCATCTCCTAGGGAGTTGAGCTGGGGTGGAGATTGCACCATACGGGCTATTTTTATATGGGAACCCGTAGTTTCGAACCATAGCTGATCAACCTAGACTTTAATGTTAATAAATTATGGGTTCAAATAAAATAAATTATATCTTACCTTTACATGGACTTTAAAAATACACATTCCCCATATATTGTTCACAGATTTTTTATTTATTTATTGAATGAATATGCATTGTTGATACAATGTTCTGCAAATCCTGAATTAATATTTTATTTAGGAATAAAAATTAAAGAACATATAAATTCAATAAACAAAAAAATATGAATTCAGAATTGTAGAACATTGTATCAACAATGCACATTCATCCGGTAGGGAATTTTCTGTATCATATCTAGCTGACTGGAAGAGATTAGAAGAGCCGTTAATTCTAAGATAAACATTGCGAATGATCACATTGAACAAACCACTTCAATCCTACTTAACTTTTAATTGTATATAGTAATTATTGTGTAATAACTATGTGTTTTTTTTATCTATATTCAAAAATGTTCTACCAAGTGCCCACTACAATATCCATTTCAAGTAACTATAAGTATGTTTCGTTGCTGATTTATGGTATAGTTATAGTTAAGTTAACGTTAAATTAACAAAATTGCTGTCAATGGCATGTTACTCAGTTTTGAAAAACAACTACAAAATTGATATTTACTGGAATTGATTTTATATAAATATCTTTACTTCTTACTCTGAAAAGAAATTTTATAATATAACAGATAATTATTTGCTTGTTTTCCAAATTTTTCGGTACTTGTCTTTTATGGACCGTTTCTCATCAAATATGTTTTGTCAGCCATTTTAATAAATTGCTTTATGACTGGCGGCTGGAGTAGGGGTAAAAATAGACATATGCGCTGTGTGATATGACGCGCCTTGTTCAAATTCCAGATTTAAGTTTCTTCGCTGTATTTTCTTTATTATTGTTATTTATTACATTGTTTATTTTATTATAAATCTTACAAATTTTATTTAATTATTTAACTATTTGTGCTTTTGCTGGCATAACTGTTCGTACTCCACTGTTCTTTGGAAACGACTTTCATTGCTACTTATATTTCTTCTGTATTGATTTTTTATTGTCCATTCCTTGTTAATTGTATATTCCAAAAGGGTTGCTCATTTTTCGTTAATGTTTATGTTCAAAGATCTCTGTATTTCCAAATTTCATCTTGGAATTACTTTTAACCAATTCAATGATTTCAGCTAAAATTTAAATATATGTATAAATACAGCAAAAACATAATAAAAAACATACTTACGTTCCAGAATGCACTGTATCTTTCCTTTAAAATATATGTTAATTTATTAATTCTTTTCCTTTCTTCTACAAAATATAAAACTTGTACCACGAATTTTTGACGGCTCTAACATATGATAAACATGAAATGTCAAAAAAGAAATATTTTAAATACACCACATTTAACATTCATTGTATTTGTATATATTTCGCTCACTATTATAATATATTAAAACATAATTCAATTCATAATATCTCTTCACATTTTCCAAAAAAATCAAATAAAAGTTTCATATTGAATTGTCAAATTTGACGGATGAGAACCGTGATTCTTCTTAAATGTAGACATGGCCTCTGGGATCCATTGTTTCAATGTACCAATTTTACTCAGTTTTTATTTTTTTAAACAAAAACCACTCACAGTAAAAATATGAGACCCCCAAAAGGCACTCCGGTACAATAGACACTACAACTTGAGAAAAAAATTACAGCAATTACTTAAATGGACCAGGAGTTTAAGCTGGACACAGGATCGGTGATCGTCGAGATGAATCCAAATATATATAGATAGTGAATCTATCAAAATAGTATATGACTAGCGAATTCTCGGCTACGCCGAGCATTCCCTAGAGCTCCGCTGTCAGTGCACACCAAGACTTTTCATTTGATACCAAACACTATATACTTGTGACAACCTTTTGCAAAAAACAAAAGCCGATCGACATTGACAAATTTTGTTAATTCTGCACATCAGCCCTCATTGAAACCTTTCATTTGATACCAAACACCATACACTTGTGACAACTTTTTGCAAAAAAACAAAAGCCGGTCGATATGAAACATTTTTCTTAATTATGCACGCCAGCCCTCACCGAGACCTTTCATTTGATACCAAACACAACATACTTCTGACATTTTTTTTGCATAATACAAAAGTCAATCGACATGGAACATTTTTGAAATTTCTACAGGCTAGCCCACACCGAGAACTTTTATTTGATGCCAAACACAACATACTTCTGACATTTTTTTTGCATAATACAAAAGTCCATCGACATGGAACATTTTTGAAATTTCTACAGGCTAGCCCACACCGAGAACTTTCATTTGATGCCAAACACAATGAACTTTTGAAAACTTTTGTAAAAAGAAAAGCAGATCGTAATGGATCATTTTTGTCAATTCTGCATGCTAGCCCTCAACGAGACCTTTCATTTGAGACCATACTCGACATATTTCTGAGAACTTTTCGCAAAAAACAAAAGCCGATCAAGATTGAGCAATTTTGTTAATTTTTCACGCAAACCCTCATCGAGACCTTTATTTTGATACTAAGCACCACATACGTCTGACAACTATTTGCGAAAAACAAAAGACGATCGGCATAGAACATTTTTGTCAATTCTGCACGCTAGCCCTCAACGAGACCTTTCATTTGAGACCAAACTCGACATGTCTTTGAGAAATTTTTGCAAAAACAAAAGTCGATCAACATTGACTTTTTTTTTTAATTCTACACGCCAGCCCTTATCGATCCTTTTCATTTGATACCAAACACCACATACTTCTCACAACATTTTCCAAAAAACAAAAGCTGTTCGATATAGAACATTTTTGTTCATTCTGCACGCTAGCCCTTATCGTGACCAAGCCTAATATAACATTCCCTGTCTTCAGTAACCTTTCATTTGGGAATATTTGTTCTTTTTTTAGTTACTTTATTAAATATTTGGCAATATTGACATGTAATTCGAAAATACCCAAACACGACATTTTTCTGACAACATTTTGCAAAAAACGAATTCTAATCTACGTAGAACATTTTTGTCATTCGTGCACACCAGTCCGTATTGTGTCGTTTTCTTGAAACCCAATTACGACCTACTTTTAACAACTTTTTACGAAAAACAAAAGCAGATCGACATGACACATTTTTTTTGTCATTTTAAAACTGGCCCTTACGGTTTCCTTTCTTTTGACAACAAACACAGCAAAGTATTCAATTTATTTTATTTAATAATATTTGATTTTTATTTAGTTACTTTATAATTTGGCAACACTGTTTGTAGTAAAAAATAGTAGTTCATTTTTACATTTATAAATTAATATTGTTAACCCTACTACAACTGTCACCGTCTTCATTGAAGTTAGTTTAGGAATATTTGGTTTTAATTTAGTTACTTCATCACACATTTGGCAACATTGACTTTTGACATTGGAAACGTCAAAATTTATATTAATTAAATACGTTATGTTTTAAACTTCAATTAGTTGTAACACCTTTGCTCAAGTCTATTATTCATGAAATTGTTTTTAAATCTTTGATATCAATGTTCTATTAAAAGATATAATCATTTAAAGTTCATAGACAGATTGTCAAAAGTGACGGATGACGGCGTGATTCTTCTTAAATGTAGACATGGCCTCTGGGATCCATTGTTTCAATGTACCAATTTTACGCAGTTTTTATTTTTTTAAACAAAAACCACTCACAGTAAAAATATGAGACCCCCAAAAGGCACTCCGGTACAATAGACACTACAACTTGGAAAAAAAATTACAGCAATTACTTAAATGGGCCAGGAGTTTAAGCTGGACACAGGATCGGTGATCGTCGAGATGAATCCAAATATATATAGATAGTGAATCTATCGTTTTAGTATATAAGATAGCGAATTCTCGGCTACTCCGAGCATTCCCTAGAGCTCCGCTATCAGTGAAAAAAACAAATGCCGATCGACATGAAACAATTATTTCATATTTGCAAGTGAGGCCTCACCAAGACCTTTCATTAGATTGAAATACGATATACTTCCAATAATTTTTTGTAAAAAACAAAAGCCGGTCGATATGAAACCTTTTTGTCAGTTATGTAACCCAGTCCTCACCGAGTTCTTTCATTTGAAACCAAACACGACATACTTCTGACAACTTTCTACAAAAACAAAAGTCGATCGACATGAAACATTTTTATAATATCTGCACGCTAGCCCACACCGAGACTTTTTATTTGATACCAAACACTCTATACTTGTGACAACCTTTTGCAAAAAGCCGATCGAAATTGCAAATTTTTGTTACTTCTGCACACCAGCCCTCATTGAAACCTTTCATTAGATACCAAACACCGTACACTTCTGACAACTTTTTGCAAAAAACAAAAACCGATCGACATAGCAAATTTTTGTCAATTCTGTACGCTAGCCCTCTCCTGAACCTTTCATTTGATACCAAACACGACATACTTCTGACAACTTTTTGCATAAAACAAAAGCCGATCAACATGGAACATTTTTGTCAATTCTGCACGCTATCCCTCAACAAGACCTTTCATTTGAGACCAAACTCGATGTACCTTTGTGAAAATTTTGCAAAAAACAAAAGCCTATCAACATTGATCATTTTTGTTAATTCTACACGGCAGCCCTTAGCGAGCCCTTTCATTTGATACTAAACACCACATACTTCTCAAAACTTTTTCCAAACACGACATTTTTCTGTCATTTTGCAAAAATAAATTGTAATTTACGTAGAACATTTTTGTCATTCGTGCACAACCGTCCACATTGTGTCGTTTCTTTAAAACCTACGACGACCTACTTCTAACAACTTTTTCCGAAAAACAAATGCAGATCGACATTTTTTTTTTGTCATTTCAAAACCGGCCATTATGGTTTTCCTTCTTTTGATATCAAACACAGCACAGTGTTCAATTTAATTAGGAACATTTGATTTTTATTTAGTTACTATATAATTTGGCAACACAGTTTATATTAAAAATAGTAGATAATTCTTAAATTTATAAATTAATATTGTCAACCCTACTACAACTGTCACCGTCTTCATTGAAGTTAGTTTAGGAATATTTGGTTTTAATTTAGTTACTTCATCACACATTTGGCAACATTGACTTTTGACATTGGAAACGTCAAAATTTATATTAAATAAATACGTTATGTTTTAAAATTCAATTAGTTGTAACACCTTTGCTCAAGTCTATTATTCATGAAATTGTTTATAAATCTTTGCTATCAATGTTTTATTAAAAGATATATTCATTTAAAGTTCATAGACAGATTGTCAAATGTGACGGATGACGGCGTAATTCTTCTTAAATGTAGACATGGCCTCTGGGATCCATTGTTTCAGTGTACCAATTTTACGCAGTTTTTATTTTTTTAAACAAAAACCTCTCACAGTAAAAATATTAGATCCCCAGAAGGCTCTCCGGCACAATAGACACTACATAGTGAGAAAAAAATTACAGCAATTACTTATATGGGCCAGGAGTTTAAGCTGGACACAGGATCGGTGATCGTCGAGATGAATCCAAATATAGATAGATAGCGAATCTATCAAAATAGTATATAGACCAGCGAAATTTCGGCTACGCCGAGCATTCCTTAGAGCTCCGCTGTCAGTGCAAAAAACAAATGCCGATCAACATGAAACAATTATTTCATATTTGCACGTCAGGCCTCACCGAGACCTTTCATTAGATTGCAAACACGATATACTTATAATTTTTTGCAAAAAACAAAAGCCGGTCTACATGAAACATTTTTGTCATTTAAGTACCCCAAATCTCTCCGAGACCTTTCATTTGATACCATA
The DNA here is from genome assembly GCA_035578165.1 of Stenolophus ochropezus. NCBI lineage: Eukaryota > Metazoa > Arthropoda > Insecta > Coleoptera > Carabidae > Stenolophus > Stenolophus ochropezus. Next base: position 113,417 of record JAQOWZ010000158.1, on the reverse strand, counting down.
CACGACATACTTCTGACAACTTTCTGCATTAAACAAAAGTCGATCGGCATGAAACATTTTTATCATATCTACACGCTAGCCCACACCGAGACTTTTCATTTGATACCAAACACTATATACTTGTGACAACCTTTTGCAAAAAACAAAAGCCGATCTACATGGAATATTTTGTCAATTCTGCAGGCTAGCACTCTCCGAGACCTTTCATTTGATACCAAACACGACAAACTTCTGACATCTTTTGCATAAAACAAAAGCCGATCGTCATGGAACATTTTGTCAATTCTGCACGCCAGCCCTCAACGAGACATTTCATTTGAGACCAAACTCGACATACCTTTGAGAAATTTTTGCAAAAAACAGAAGCCGATCAACATTGACTTTTTTAGTTAATTCTACACGCCAGCCCTTATCGAGCCTTTTCATTTGTTACCAAATACCACATACTTCTCACAACTTTTTACAAAAAACAAAAGCCGTTCGAAATAGAACTTTTTTGTTAATTTTGCACCCACAAGGCACCAGATCTCATTAGCCTCCACATATTAAAAACAAATTATAACAATCAGTTGCATGGTTCAGGCTGTAGGCCTTTACAAATGTTACTCGATGCTCATGATGAATCTATAGATATATAGTGATTTAAGCCTTTTAGTATAGGAGACTAGCGAATGCTCTGCTACGCTGAGCGTTCCCTAGGCCTCCGGCGTCAGTGAAATATTAACATTTGAAAGCTAATTTTATTTTTGCAAGGCAGGTCTTGTCGAATGCTTTCATTTAATATGAAATACGGTATACTTCCTGCAAGTAATTGTAAAAAAACAAGTGCAGAACAACTTGGCAATTTTTTGTCACTTCTGCACATCAGCCCTCATGAAGACATTTAATTTGATACCAAAAACGACATATTTCTAACAACTTTTTCCAAAAAACAAAAACGGGTCAACATGAAACATATCTATCAATTTTACATGTCAGCTCTCATCAAGACCTTTCATATTATACCAAATACGATATACTTGTGACAACTTTCTTCAAAAAAGAAAAACCGATCGACATGAAACATTTTCATCATATGTACACGCTAGCCCACACCGAGACTTTTCATTTGATACCAAACACAATATACTTGTGACAACCTTTTGCAAAAAACAAAAGCCAATCGACATTGACCATTTTCGTTGATTCTGCACACCAACCTTCATTGAAACCTTTCATTTGATACTAAACACCACACACTTCTGACAACTTTTTGCAAAAAACAACTACCGATCGACATAGCACATTTTTGTCAATTCTGCACGCTATCCCTCATTTGATACCAAACACGACATACTTCTGATAACTTTTTGCATAAAACAAAAGCCGATCGACATGGAACATTTTTGTCAATTCTACACGCCAGCCCTGAACGAGACCTTTCATTTGAGACCAAACTCGACATACCTCTGAGAAATTTTTGCAAAAAACAAAGGCCGATCAACATAGACCGTTTTTGTCAGTTCTGCACGCGAGCCCTAAACAAGACCTTTTATTTGAGACCAAACATGATATACTTTATACAACTTTTGCATAAAACAAAAACCGATCAACATGGAAAATTTTCTTTTTTGAAACACCAGCCCTCACCGAGACTTTTCATTCGATACAAAACACAACATATTTCTGATAACATTTTGCAAAAAACAAATTCTAGTCGACGTGGAATATTTTTGTCATTCGTGCACCAAATTTAGCATACTTTTGAGAAATTTTTGCATAAAACAAAAGCCGATCGACATCGATCATGTTTGTCAATTCTCTATGCGAGCCCTAGCCGAGACCTTTCATTTGATACCAAACGCGACATACTTCTGACAACTTTCTACATAAAACAAAAGTCGATCAACATGAAACATTTTTATCATTTCTGCATGCTAGCCTACACCGAGAATTTTTATTTGATACCAAACACTCTATACTTCTGACAACCTTTTGCAAAAAACAATAGCCGATCGACATTGACAATTTTTGTTAATTCCGCACACCAGCCCTCATTAAAACCTTTCATTTGATACCAAACACCATACCATAGACAAATTTTTCAAAAAACAAAAGCCGATCGACATGGAACATTTTTGTCAATTCTGCACGCTATCCCTCAACAAGACGTTTTATTTGAGACCAAACTCGACATACTTTTAAGAACTTTCTGCAGAAAACAAAAGCCGATGGAAATGGAACATTTCTGTCAATTCTGCACGCTAGCCCTCAACGAGACCTTTCAATTGAGACCAAACTCGACATACTTTTGAGAATTTTTTGCATAAAACAAAAACAGATCGAAATAGATCATTTTTGTCAATTCTCTACGCGAACCCTGGCCAAGACCTTTCATTCGATACCAAACACGACATATTTCTGACAAATTTTTGCAAAAAACAAAAGCCGATCGGCGTGGCACATTTTTGTCAATTTTGCATTTCAGCCCTCAACGAGACCATTCATTAGATACCAAACTCGACATACTTCTATTAACTTTTTGCATAAAACAAAAGCCGATCAACATAGACCGTTTTTGTCAGTTCTGCACACGAGCTTTCAACAAGACCTTTTATTTGAGACCAAATATGATATACTTTATACTACTTTTTGCAAAAAACAAAAGCCGATCGACATAGATCATTTTTGTCAAATCTCTACGCGAGCCCTCGCCTAGACCTTTCATTAGATACCAAACACGACATACGTCTATTAACTTTTTGCATAAAACAAAAGCCGATTAACATGGAAAATTTTCATTTTTGTACACCAGCCCTAACCGAGACTTTTCATTCGATACAAAACACATATTTCTGATAACATTTTGCAAAAAACAAATTCTTATCGACGTAGAATATTTTTGTCATTCGTGTAATCCAATCCACATTGTGTCGTTTCATTAAAATCCAAGGAAGACCTACTTGTAACAACTTTTTGCGCAAAACAAATGCAGATCGACGTGACATATTTTTTTTTGTCATTTCAAAACCGGCCCTTATGTTTTTTTTTTTCTTTTGATATCAAACACAGCAAAGTGTTTAGGAATATTCGGTTTTAATTTAGTTACTTTATCACACATTTGGCAACATTGAATTTTGACATTGGAAACGTCAAAATTTATATTAATTAAATACGTTATGTTTTAAACTTAAATTAATTGTAACACCTTTGCTCGAGACTATTATACATGATACTGTATTTACTTAATGTTCTATAAAAAGTTATAATCGTTTCAATTTCATAGAAAGATTGTCAAAAGTGACAGATGACCTCGTGACTCTTTTTAAATTTAGACATGGCTACTAGGATCCATTGTTTCAAGTTATTAATTTTGCACAGTTTTTATTTTTTTACACAAGAACCACTCACAGTAAAAATATGAGACCCCCAAAAGGCACAACTACACATTATTCCCTGCAATCTAAAAAAAAATTACAGCAATCCCTTCATGGTTAAGGTAGTTAGGCTTGCCACAAAGTTTGGCGATCATCGTGATGAAAATAAATAAACATCACCGACACATGCCTTTTTAGTATATAGGAGTAGCGAATTCTCGGCTACGCCGAGCATTCTCTAGAGCTCCGCTGTCAGTACAAAAAACAAATGCCAATCGACATGAAACAATTTTTTCATGTCTGCTCGTTAGCCCTTACTGAGACCTTTCATTAGATTCCAAACACGATCTTTTTTCAATAACTTTTTGCAAAAAACAGAAGCCGATTGACATGAAACATTTTTGTCATTTATGCACACCAGCCTTAACCGAGACCTTTCATTTGATATCAAACACGACATACTTCTGACAAATTTTTGCACAAAACAAAAGTCGATCGACATGTATCATTTTTTCATTTCTGCACGCTAGCCCACAACGAGACCTTTCATTTGATACCAAACATGACATATTTCTAACAATTTTTTGAAAAGAACAAAAGCCGTTCGACGTAAAATATATTTGTCATTTATTCAAGACAGAAAACATTTACATAGAAAACAACCATTTTTAAGATAATTTTAGACTTTAACAAAAATTAATAAATAATATCTATTATAACATTTACTAGAATGATATAATAACAATAATAAACTCTCAGATAACTGTCTGATTTTTAGCGAAAAATTACATTTTATATTTAATATATTTCACACAACAGACGTGCGGTACAATGGATTATGATTTTATCTGATGTAGAATTAAAATTTGAACAACTTTGACTTTTATAGTTTTGCTCTAAATACGAGATCAGGAGAGAAAGTACTCAAAATTTTTTGAAATCGCATTTTTAAGTCCTATGTTCTTTGTTTTATTGCAAAGCTGTATACCGAGTGTAGATTTTAATGTTACTTTTTTCATACTTCTGTATCTCTTTACCTATTCATTTTAACGCTAAAAGCCTAGGAATATAAGTTGTTCAAAAATTAAAGAGGCATCCTATAAAGTCAACTTACTTTTATAATTATTCATATTTAATGATATAATAATGAAATAAAATTTAAGGTTTTTTAGAAAATGAATTAAGATTGCCTTGATAAATGAAATAAATTTTTGAATAAATTTTCTATTTACACTTTCCGCTCATCGATAATTTATAAATTTATTTAAAATTATTTCATTCTTATATTAAAAATAAATATAACTTTGTTTATACATTAAATTACTATACAATAATATTTTTGAATTAATAAATCTATATTTTTAAATAATATATATTTTCATAGGTTTAACAATACCGTTTAAACCAATCTTTGTTAAATTTGTTTCTGTGTATATCAGAAAAAATCAATATTTTAATAGTCAAAAAAAAATCACATTTATGAATTCCATTGCATCTGCTAATGAAGGAATCGATATAATTATTCAACAATTAAATATGTTTATATTTAATTTTATATGTATATGAGTAAAAATATTATTTTTAGTCATAAATGAAATTTATTATTCTAAGCAAAAACAAGAACATAATAATATTTTGAATACTTTGTGACATATCAAAATAACTGGTGGCGCTAGTGTTGTTTTATTTATTTTCAAATCACCAGTATGATGTGAAAAGAAGCAAATTATTTACAGCTGAGTTCTTATTTTGTAAATCTAGAATGATTTTTTTTTGACAGGAATAAGGACATTTTATTTCCAGAAGTTCAAATCCGTTTTCTGTTTTGATAAAACTATCATCACTACAAGCTAAGTATGGTTGGTTTGATAATATTACAACACTACAAGTCCAATTTCATGTATAATATAATTAGTTGAAGCTTGAAATACTGATTTCGCTTTACTTTCGGTTTCCAAGCCATAACGCATAGCTTGATTACAATAAAAATTGTAGCCATTGATTCTTATCAACAACATTTTTATTATAATAATCATTGTCATATTTTCTCTGTACCAATCTAATTCTATTGGTACATATGCACGTCTACAATGAAAGAGTTCATTTCAGAATAGTATGAAATATTTATGACGGTTTTTATTTTTTGATTTCTTCTTTCTACTGATTTATTTTTGCACTTCCAGCCCTATTTAATGTGCTTTCAATTTCGCTATAAGTATAATACTTTATGCACTCGTTTCAGACAAAATATGTTTGCTTATATTCTGAAAATGTAAAAAGGATATCAAGACAATTTCCAGACGTTTTTATGTAGAATGATTTTATTGAAACTTTATGATATTTTTCTAAACTGCACTTGTAAAGGCTTGTTCCAAATCATAGACTGATTAGTTTTGGACTGTATTTTAGAATTCTTATTTAAATGTGACTTTACTACACAGTTATAGTTAAAGATAAAATTATAGAAATAACACCTATGATAAACAACAACTTTGTTTCTTGCAGTAGTTTCATTTTTACAAGTTGTGATACACATAAATTGCTAACTTCTTTACATTTCTTAATAATATGAAGTCTCTTTATGATAATACAGCAAAATGAATATCTGGTCTTATTGATTTTAAACGCATAATAAAGTCTAATACTTATATTCATTGGTTTGAAACAGTATTGCAATGCGTGAAACCAAATTTCAATCTAGATCTCTTTGAAAAACTTTTCCGAAGCCGTTCATAGATGTAACCAGTAATTCCAAAATTTAGTGATTTTTTTAGTAATATTAGATTATTATGTTTTTCGGTGACATTTATTTATGAATCTATATTTTATCATCAAGTATCATATGAAATTCTTTTATTTTCTATTTTCTTTTGACATTTCAAACAAATTTTGATTTGTAATCAATGTAAAATATTTGATGGGAAGACTATAATTTTTTGTGGTGATTTTATAGTACCTTTTTTGATGAAGGTTGTGATTCATACGCTTAATTCGGCAACTGTGCCCTCTGTATTTAGACCAAATCGCATGAGTTCTAGTTCAAAATCGTTTTTGCTGAGATGGTAGACCTAGCAAGTTTGTGCCCCCTTGGTTTCCGGCATCTTGTGTTATGGTATTTTTTTTTTAATAACGTCCCTGCTCGAGCGTCAAACGGAGTGTTTGATCCGTGGCAAAAATATTGGCGAATAAAATATAAAATATAAACACCTCACAATAAAATGTATATTTTAAAATAAAGTTTTAAAATTATATTATTTATTGTGTTCATTAATAAATACTTCACATAATGGTACCCGCTTAATAATGATGTTACTAAAACATCTTTTCATGACAAATATTGCATGAATTACAATATAAAGAAATAAATGTCAAACAAAAAAAAATAATTTGAAATGTGAGGATCAACATTACCGGCCGTTACCTCACTTGTCAAATTTAGTTTTCAAAGCCGATCCTAAGGGGCGCTATAAATTGTTTTCACAGATGATAAGGTAGATATTTAATCTTCTACAAATATATTTCCTTAATCTATGCTTATATTTTTAGCAATGTCAAAATGACAAGATTATTTGGCAACTATATTTTGGATGCGTTCAAACATGTGTTACACAGTCGGATTACTGAATGTAACCATTAAGGGTGAATTTTAAAATTTAAAGACACTTGTTAATAAATTTAATTAGAACACAATATTTTTTTAATAAAAATATTATAAATATATCTTAACAATTAACAATGGGCTTTTAAGATCCCAAAAATTTACAAATTAGCAGCTAACAATCAAACCGGTCCGTTTTCTTTTAAATTTTCGGTAAACTAAAGGCTCATTGTTAAATTTTAAATATTTTTTGTTACTAAATAAATCTCTTTAAAATATATCTTATAATTTAAATAAGGACACTTCGTTCGACAAATTTTAATTGAATAAAATATATGAAATAATAATGTTCATAAAGTAATTTTCATTTACTATCCAATGAATATAAAAGAATAATGGTATATTTTAAAATTATATGTTTATAACTACAGAATAATAATTAAAACTAACTGTGAGAACTTGCAAACCCTGCTCGCAACTTTCATCATCCAAAATTAACCTTAAACTAATTTTCATGGAATTCATTCACAGTCACATTCGACTGAGAGCGTATGTCATCAAACTTATTTCTCGACTAATATTTGGTTTCAGAAAGTGTTTATTGTTAGAAATATCAATTAAAATGAATAATTGGATAGATACTTTGTTTTTTTAAACGTTTTCATTTAAAAAATCACCTCACTCCATAACAAAATATAATAGAATTTTTAAAAATCTAATCTTTGTTGTAATCAATTTCATCATTTCAATTTGATGAAATGCATAAAGAATGTATAAAATGCAGTTACTTACAATTTATTATAATTCAGATTCTTCCAAAGGGTATGAAGGAAAGGTTTGTCAGTGTTTTTAAATAAATGAGTTTACGACTGAATGCGACGCACCTTGTTTGATTTCCAGAATTTAGTTTTTTGTGAATAGTGTTATTATCCATAATTTTATGATATTTCTTTTGTATAAATATAATCTTGTTTAGATAACTTACCAATTAAAAACTATAACTGAAATGAAAACACATCTAAATACAGCTAAGAAAATATAAAATTACACACTTACATTACAAAATGTAGTGTAATTTTACTTTTAAACTAATTTTACTATATATTTCTCCAAGCAAATACAAGACTTGCATTATGATTGCTTGATTATAACTGACGTTTTGACAAACGTCATAAGTCATGAAAATTTAAATATTGTAAATAAGGTTTGCCGTAAATTATTATGTACAATGCACTTTTATGATAAACAGATACATTTCAGTTGTGTTATTATCAGTAATTTTATGTTATTTCTCTTCTATAAATGTACTCTTGTTTGGGTAACCAATTAAAAATTGTAACTGAAATGAAAATACATATTTAAATACAGTGAAACAAATTTAAAATGATATACTTACATCACGAAGTGTATTGTACATATTCTTTTAAACATAGATTACTTTTATTTCTGTATATTTGTCTTCGAAAATATAATACTTGTACCACGAATTTTTGACGGCTCTAACGTATGATAAACGTGAAATGTCAAAAAAGAAATATTTTAAATACACCACATTTAACTTTCTGTTTATTTGTATATATTTCGCTCACTATTATAATATATGAAAACATAATTTAATTCATAATATCTCTTCACATTTTCCAAAAAAATAAAATAAAAGTTTCATATTGAATTGTCAAATTTGACGGATGAGAACCGTAATTCTTCTTAAATGTAGACATGGCCTCTGGGATCCATTGTTTCAGTGTACCAATTTTATGCAGTTTTTATTTTTTTAAACAAAAACCACTCACAGTAAAAATATGAGACCCCCAAAAGGCACTCCGGCACAATAGACACTACAACTTGGAAAAAAAATTACAGCAATTACTTGAATGGTCTAGGAGTTTGAGCTGGACACACGATGCCTGATCGTCGTGATGAATTCAAATATAGATAGATATATAGATAGTGAATCTATCAAAATAGTATATGACTAGCGAATTCTCGGCTAGGCCGAGCATTCCCTAGAGCTCCGCTGTCAGTGCAAAAAACAAATGCCGATCGACATGAAACAATTATTTCATATTTCCACGTCAATCCTCACCGAGACCTTTCATTAGATTGAAACCACGATATACTTTTATTAATTTTTGCAAAAAACAAAAGCCGGTCGACATAAAACATTTTTGTCAATTATGCACGTCAGTCCTTACCGAGACCTTTTATTTGACACCAAACACAACATACTTCCGACATTTTTTTTACATAAAACAAAAGCCGATCACCATTGAACATTTTTGCAATTTCTACAGGCTAGCCCACACCGAGAACTTTCATTTGATACCAAACACCACATACTTCTGACAACTATTTGCGAAAAACAAAAGCCGATCGGCATGGAACATTTTTGTCAATTCTGCACGCTAGCCCTCAAGCGGACGTTTTGTTTGATACCAAACTCGACATACTTTTGAGAACTTTTTGCAAAAAACAAAAGCCGATTGACATGGCACATTTTTGTCAATTCTGCACGCTAGCCCACAACGAGACGTTTCATTTGAGACCAAACTCGACATACTTTTGAGAACTTTTTGCAGAAAACAAATGCCGACCGTAATGGACCCTTTTTATTAATTCTGTACGCTAGCCCGGAACGAGATCTCTCATTTGAGACCAAACTCGACATACTTCCAAAAACTTTTTGCAAAAAACAAAAGACGATCAACATTACCCATTTTTGTTAATTCTGCACACCAGCCCTTATCGAAACCTTTCATTTGATACTAAACACCACACACTTGTCACAACTTTTTGCAAAAAACAAAAGCCGATTGACATGGCACATTTTTGACAATTTTACTCGTTAGCCCGTTAACCAGACGTTTTGTTTGATACCAAACTCGACATACTTTTGAGAACTTGTTGCAGAAAACAAAAGCCGATCGGAATGGAACATTTTTATCATTTTTGAACGCTTGCCCTCAGCGAGATCTTTCATTTAAGAGCAAACTAGACATACTTCTAAAAACTTTTTGCAAAGATCAAAAGCCGATCAACATTAACAACTTTTGTTAATTCTGTACACCAGCCCTTATCGAAACCTTTCATTTGATACCAAACACCACACACTTCTGACAACTTATTGCAAAAAACAAAAACCGATCGATATAGCACATTTTTGTCAATTCTGCACGCTAGCCCTCAACGAGACGTTTCATTTGAGACCAAACACCACACACTTGTGACAACATTTTGCAAAAAACAAAAACCATTCTACATAGCATATTTTTGTCAATTCTGCACGCTAGCCCTCAACGAGACGTTTCATTTGAGACCAAACTCGACATATCTTTGAGACCTTTTTGCAAAAAACAAAAGCCTATCAACATTGATCTTTTTTGCTAATTCTACACGCCAGCCCTTATCGAGCCTTTTCATTTGATACCAAACATTACATACTACTCACAACTTTTTCCAAAAAACAAAAACCGATCGACATAGCACATTTTTGTCAATTCTGCACGCTAGCTTTCAAAGAGGCGTTTTGTTTGATACCAAACTCGACATACTTTTGAGAATTTCTTCCAAAAAACAAAAACCGATCGACATAGTACATTTTTGTCAATTCTGCACGGTAGCCCTCAACGAGAACTTTCATTTGAGACTAAACTCGACATACTTCTAAAAACTTTTTGCAAAAAACAAAAGCCGATCAACATTAAATATTTTTGTTAATTCTGCACACCAGCCCTTATCGAAACCTTTCATTTGATACCAAACACCACACACTTGTGACAACTTGTTGCAAAAAACAAAAGCTGATTGACATGGCACATTTTTGTCAATTCTGCACGCTAGCCCTCAACCAGACGTTTTGCTTGATACCATACTCGACATACTTTTCAAATCTTTTTGCAGAAAACAAAAGCCGATCGGAATAGAACATTTTTGTCAATTTTGCACGCTAGCCCTTAACGACACCTTTTATTTAAGACCAAACTCGACATACATCTGAAAACTTTTAGCAAAGAACAAAAGCCGATCAACATTAACCATTTTTGTTAATTCTGTAAACCAGTCCTTATCGAAACCTTCCATTTGATACCAAACACCACACTCTTCTGACAACTTTTTGCAAAAAACAAAAACCGATCGACGTAGTTTTTTTTTCAATTCTGCTCGCTAGCCCTCAACGAGACCTTTCATTTAAGACCAAACTCGACATACCTCTAAAAACTTTTTGCAAAAAACAAAAGCCGATCAACATTAACCATTTTTGTTAATTCTGCACACCAGCCCTTATCGAAACCTTTCATTTGATACCAAACACCACACACTTGTGACAACTTTTTGCTAGCCCTCAACCAGACGTTTTGTTTGTACCATACTCGACATACTTTTGAAAATTTTTTGCAGAAAACAAAAGCCGATCGGAATGGAACATTTTTGTCAATTTTGCACGCTAGCCCTCAACGACACGTTTCATTTGAGACCAAACTCGACATACCTTTGAGAACTTCTTGCAAAAAACAAAAACCGATCGACGTAGTACATTTTTGTCAATTCTGCACGCTAGCCCTCTCCGAGACCTTTCATTTGATACCAAACACGACATACTTCTGACAACTTTTTACATAAAACAAAAACCAATCGACATAGTACATTTTTGTCAATTCTGCGCGCTAGCCCTCTCCGAGACCTTTAATTTGATACCAAACACGACATACTTCTGACAACTTTTTACATAAAACAAAAGCCTATCGACATGGAACATTTTTGTCAATTCTGCACGCTAGCCCTCAACGAGACGTTTCATTTGAGACCAAACTCGACGTACCTTTGAGAAAGTTTCGCAAAAAACAAAAGCCGATCAACATTGATCATTTTTGTTAATTTTACACGCCAGCCCTTATCGAGCCCTTTCATTTGATACTAAACACCACATACTTCTCACAACTTTTTCCAAACACAAAATATTTCTGACAACATTTTGCAAAAAACAAATTCTAATCTACGTAGAACATTTTTGTCATTCATGCACACCCGTCCACATTGTGTCGTTTCCTTAAAACCCAAGGACGACCTACTTCTAAGAACTTTTTACGAAAAACAAATGCAGATCGGCATGACACATTTTTTTTGTCATTTCAAAACCGGCCCTTATGATTTTCTTTCTTTTGATATCAAACAAAGCAAAGTGTTTTAATTTAATTACGAACATTTGATTTTTATTTAGTTACTTAATAATTTGGCAACACTGTTTATATTAAAATAATGTAGTTAATTTTTAAATTTATAAATTACCATCGGCAATCCTAATATATAATAGCCACTGTCTTCAGTGAAATTCATTTAGGAAACATTTGGCAACATTGACTTATGTAATTCGAAACGTCAAAATTTAAAATAATTAAATGTGTTGTGTAATAAACTTAAAATAATGGTAAAACCTTTGCTCAGGACTATTATTCATGACACTGTTTTCAAATCTTTGATATCAATGTTCTATTAAAAGATACAATCATTTAGAGTTCATAGACAGATTGTCAAAAGTGACGGATAACTGCGTGATTCTTCTTAAAGATAGACATGGCCTCTAGGATCCATTGTTTCAAGGTACCAATTATGCACAGTTTTTGATTTTTTACACAAAAACCACTCACAGTAAAAATATGAGACCCCAAAAAGGCCCTATTCCCCTTTAAACCACATCTAATAAAATAATATTAAAATTATTACATGAATGGTTTGACCTGTACCCGTGAGCAAAATTTTTGCGATGCTCGAGATGATTTAATATATATATATATATATATATATATATATATATATATATATATATATATATATATATAGATATATATAGAGTGAATCTATCAAAATAGTATATGACTAGCGAATTCTCGGCTACGCCGAGCATTCCCTAAAACTCCGCTGTCAGTACAAAAAACAAATGCTAATCGACATGAAACAATTTTTTCATGTCTGCTCGTTTGCCCTTACTGAGACCTTTCATTAGATTCCAAACACGATATATTTCCAAAAACTTTTTGCAAAAAACAAATGCCGGTCGACGTGAACAATTTTTGTCATTTATGCACACCAGCCTTAACCGAGACCTTTCATTTGATACCAAACACAACATACTTCTGACAACTTTTTGCATAAAACAAAAGTCGATCGACATGGATCATTTTTGTCATTTCTGCACGCTAGCCCACAACGAGACGTTTCATTTGATACTAAACATGACATATTTCTAACAATTTTTGAAAAAAAAAACAAAAGCCGGTCGACGTAAAATATATGTCATTCATGCAAGCCAGAAAACCTTTACAAAGAAAACATCCATTTTGAAAATAATTTTTGACTTTAACAAAAATTAATAATTAATATCAATTATAACATTTACTGGAATGATATAATAACAATAATAAATTTCGTTTTTATAAATATAAACATTTTTAAATTTTCTACTGATCTGCATAATAGGCCCATTTCAATATCCTGCTTTTTTAAAAAAAACATGTTGCATCTTAATTTTAGTTGCGAATAGAATATAATAAAATAGAAAAATGTTAAATTATTGGCATTTTAATATTAGTAATTATCAGTTAAAAATTCACTGTGTTCAAAACGAACGCTATTTTGCTGACGAACGCCGTACGACTAACGCATGCGCACAACAGTCGCAAACAAGTAGTTGTGAAGAACGTTTGTCTTTTCATACATCATCCGAAATACGCCAGGTATTGTCACTACGTTTGTTTCACTCATTCCAGACTTCTCTCTCTAAGCAGTGAGCGTGACGTCACTTTATACTACTGTTTTTCGCGAGAGTATATTTTTAGAACTTTGTGAATTTTTTATGGCTATATGCAGTATTTTTTTGCAAAATAAAAAAATACGTATGTCATATTTTTAAATATAGATTAACATATAAAAAAATCAGAAAAGCATAAACAACCCTATTATGTTTGCATAAAACTTCTAGCTAGATAGAAAAAAGTATATAAATTTTAATAATTTTACATATCGTTTAGGCTGAGGAATTTCGATAAAACAGAGGAGATATTAATATGTTCACAAAATTTGACATATGATGTCAAATTTGATTTAAGTAAATGTAAAAGATAAAATAAGTAAAAATGAGGTAATCTTATTATAAAATTTAAAAAGATGGAAGAAATATATTAGGAATGTATTTGCATGCGTGAATCAAAGTAAGTTCGGTTCCGGTTTTAGTAACGTCAAAAATAGCTGCCATATTGGTCATACAAATTTTATGAAGGAAATATTAGGTATGAACTGAATTAAAAATATTCTAAACTGCAATAACAAACTAATTTTAAAACTACAAATTAAATGTATTGAAAAACTGATATAGTAACTATCACTACAGTGGCGGGAGGTATTGTGTTGGACACACCAGATTTTTTTTATTTCAGTAACTGTCTGATTTTTAGCGAAAGAGTTACATTTTATATTTAATATATTTCATACAATAGACGTGCAGTACAATCGGTTATGATTATATCTGATGTAGAATTGAAATTTGAACAACTTTGTACTTTTGTAGTTTTGCTCTAAATATATCAGGAGAGAGAGAGTATTCAAAATTTTTTGAAATCCCATTTTAAAGTCCTATGTTTCTTGTTTTATTGCACAGCTATATACCGGGTGTAGATTTCAATGTTATTTTTTTCATACTTCTTTATCTCTTTACCTATTCATTTTAGCGCTAAAAGTGTAGGAAAATAATTTGTTCAAAAATTAAGTAGGCATCCTATAAAGTCAACTTGCTTTCATAATTATTCATATTTAATGATATATTAATAAAATAAAATTTAAGGTGTTTTAGAAAATGAATTAAGATTGCCTTGATAAATGAAACAAATTTTTGAATAAATTATCTATTAACACTTTCCGCTCATCGATAATTTATTATTTTATTTAAAATTATTCTATTCTTGTATTAAAAATAACTATAACTTTGTTTATAAATTTAATTACTATACAATAATAATTTTGAATTAATAAATCTATATTTTTAAATAATATATACACATAATTTTTATAGGTTTAACAATACCGTTTAAACCAGTCTTTGTAAAATTTGTTTCTGTGTACATCAGAAAAAATCAATATTTTAATAGTTAAAAAAAATATCACATAAATGGTACTAATTATGAATTTCATTGCATCTGCTAAGGAAGGAATCGATATAATTATTCAACAATTAAATATTTTTATATTTAATTTTATATGTATATGAATAAAAATATTATTTTTAGGTATAAATGAAATTTATAATTCTAAGCAAAAACAAGAACATAATAATATTTTGAATACTTTGTGACATATCAAACTAACTGGTGGCGCTAGTGTTGTTTTACTTATTTCCAAATCACCAGTGTGATGTGAAAAGAAAAAAATCATTTACAGCTGACTTCTTATTTTGTAATTCTAGAATGAATTTGTTTTGACAGGAATAAGGACATTTTATTTCCAAAAGTTCAAATCCGTTTTCTGTTTTCATAAAACCATCATGACTACATGCTAAGTATGGTTGGTTTGATAATATTAAGCTTGAAATACTGATCTCGCTTCACTTTCGATTTTCAAGCCATAACGCATAGCTTGATTACAATAAAAATTGTAGCCATTGATTCTTATCAACAACATTTTCATTATAATAATCATTGTCATATTTTCTCTGTACCAATCAAATTCTTTTGGTAAATATGTACATCTACAATGAAAGAGTTCATTGTAGAATATGTAGTATTATTGCGATATGTCTATCGTCTGAAATTTTTATTACAGTTTTTATTTCTTGGCTTCTACTTTCTACTCAATCTTTCTTTACACTTTCAGCCCTATTTAAAGTGCTTTCAATTTCGCTATAAGTATAATACTTTATGCACTGGTTTCAGGCAAAATTTCTTTGCTTACATTATGAAAATGCAAAAAGAGTACCAGGACAATTTCCAGAAGTGTTTATGTAGAATGGTTTTATTGAATCTTTGTGTTATTTTTCAAACTGCGCTTGTGAAGGCTTGTTCCAATTGATAGACTGATCAGTTTTGGACTGTATTTTAGAATTCTTATTTAAATATTTCTTCACGACACAGTTATAATTAAAGGTAAAATTATAGAATTAACACATATGCAAACAAATACTTTGTTTCTAGGAGTAGTTTCATTTTTACAAGTTGTGATACACAATAAATTGCTAACTCCTTTACATTTCTTAATAAAATGAAGTCTCTTTATGATAATACAGCAAAAAAAATATCTAGTCCAGGGGGCTGAAACAGTATTGCGATGCGTGAAACAAAGTTTCAATCTAGATCTCTTTGAAAATCTTTTCCGAAGCCGATCAGAGATGTCACTACTAGTTCCAAATTTTAGTATTTTTTAGTAATATTATATTATTAAGTTCTTTGGTGACATTTATTTAAAAATGTATGTTTTCTCATCAAGTATCACATGAAATTCTTTTATTTTCTATTTTCTTTGACATTTTACAAATATTTTGATTTGAAATCAATGTAAAATATTTGATTATCATTGGTAAGAACAGTATTATTTTTTGTAGGAATTTTATAGGTATTTTGTTATAGTATCGTTGATTGAAAAATTAATTGATTCCTCAATCAACGGTAATACTAAAATATACAAAGCAAGATTTTTTTTCTACAAATTTTTAATATTTAGTAAATATTAATTCAAATATTTAAATCAAATTTGTAACTTGTTTTTAGTTTAAATTATAAATATACCAGAAAATAAGAAAAAAAGTGTAAAATTACTAAATATCTCACAATAACATATATTTTAAAAGAAAGTTTTAAAATATTATTTATTATGGTCATAAAAATAAATATTTTACAATATAGTTAATCCTTAATATTGACATTACTAGAAATATCTCTTTATGATAAATATTTTATGAAATACAATATGAAGAAATAAATATCAAACAAAAAACAAAATAATTTGAATTATGGGGTTTGACATTACCGACCGTTAACGCACATGTCAAATTTAGTTCCCGAAACCGACCCTAAGGGGCGCTAAAATTTGTTTTCACAGATGATAAGGTAGATATCCAATCTTCTACAAATATATTTCCTTGATCCCTGATCTAGTCTTATTGAATTTAAATGCATAATAAAGTCTAATACTTATATTTTCACCATTGTCAAAATGACAAGATAATTTGACAACTTTATTTTGGATGCATTCAAACATGTGTTATACATTCGGATTACTGAATGTGACCTTTAAATGTAAATTTTAAAATTCAAAGAAACTTGTTAATAAATTTAATTAGAACACAATATTTTCTTTAATAAAATAACATAGCAAAATGAATATCTAATCTTATTGATTTTAAATTCATTATACAGTCTAATACTTATATTTTCAGCAATGTTAAAATGACAAGATAATTTGACAACTTAATTTTGGATGCGTTCAAATTTGTGTTAAGTGTAAATTTAAAAATTCAATGACACTTGTTAATAAATTTAATTAGATCACAATATTTTTTTAATAAAAATATTATAAATATAACTTAACAATTACCAATGGTCCTTTAGGTCCCGAAAATTTACATAAAGGGCAGCCAACAATCACAGCCGGCCATTTTCTTTTAACTTTTCGAGAATCTAAAGGCTCATTTTTAAATGTTAAATATTTTTAGTTTGTAAATAAATCACTTTAGAATATATCTTATCATTGTAATGGGTACACTTCGTTTATGAAAAAGAATTTGATAAAAGTGATAAAAATTAAAAATGTACTTAAAAATATTTATATCATACCTTAAACTAATATACAATAATTTTCAAATATACTGCATTAATTCGTAGTAAAAATATGATTTTTCATGCAATCCATACACCTGAGAGCATATGTCAACAAACGCATTTTTTGATTAATATTTGGTTTCAGAAAGTTTTTATTGTTTGAAATATCAATAATAATTAAATAATTGGATAGATACTTTGTAATTGTAAACGTTTTTATTTAAAAAATCATCTCATTCTCTAACAAAATACAATAGGATTTTTAAAAATCTAATCAATGTAGTAATCAACTACTTACATCTGAAATTTGATAAAAGAATACATAAAGAATGTATAAAATGCAGTTACTTACAGTTTAATAAAATCCAGATACATAATTCAAAAAAATTATTGTACAATAAATTGTTAAACATTTCTTCCAAGAGGGTATGAAGGGAAGATTTGTCAGTATTTTTAAATAAATGTGTTTATAACTGAATACGACGCGCCTTGTTTGATTTCATAATTAAATTTTTGTAAATAGTGTAATTATCCGTATTTTTATGTTATTTCTTTTCTGTAAATTAAACCAATTAAAAACAATAACTAAAATGAAAATACATATCTAAATACAGCCAAGAAAATATAAAATTACATACTTACATTACAAAATGTAGTGTAATTTTACTTTTAAACTAATTTTACTATATATTTGTCCAGGAAAATACAAGACTTGCATGATCAGTGTTTGATTAGAGCTGACGTTTTGACAAACGTCATATGACATGAATAATTAAATAATGTGTACAATACACTTTTATGATAATCAGTTACACTTCAGTAGTGCTATTATCAGTAATTTTATGTTATTTCTCTTCTATAAATGTACTCTTGTTTGGGTAACCAATTAAAAATTATAACTGAAATAAAAATACATATATAAATACAGCAAAATAAATTTGAAATGATATACTTACATCACAAAGTGTATTGTACATATTCTTTTAAATATAGTTTACTTTATATTTCTGTATATTTCTTTTTAAAAATATAAAACTTGTGCCACGAATTTTTTGATTGACTGACCAAACGTCAAATGTCATAAAATTAAATATTTAAAATACACCACATTTAACATTCAGTGTATTTGTATATGTTTCGCTCACTATTATAATGTGTAAAAATATAATTACCTTTACAATATCTCTTTTCATTTTCAAAATAAATCAATTAAAAGTTTCATATTGAATTGTCAAAAATGACGGATGGCACAGTAATTCTTTTTAAATTTAAACCTGGCATCTAGGATATTTTTTTCAGTTTTGTTCCAGTTTTCCTTTTTCGGTTAGTTTTCGATTTTTTATACAAAAACTATGCACGGTAAAAATATGGGACACCCAAAAGCGATTGGTCCTTATTAAACCGCATCTAATAAAATAATATTAAAATTATTACATGAATGGTTTGACCTGTACCCGTGAGCAAAGTTTTTGCGATGCTCGAGATGAATCCAAATATAGATAGATAGATAGATATATAGATAGTGAATCTATCAAAATAGTATATGACTAGCGAATTCTCGGCTACGCCGAGCATTCCCTAAAACTCCGCTGTCAGTACAAAAAACAAATGCTAATCGACATGAAACAATTTTTTCATGTCTGCTCGTTTGCCCTTACTGAGACCTTTCATTAGATTCCAAACACGATATATTTCCAAAAACTTTTTGCAAAAAACAAATGCCGGTCGACGTGAACAATTTTTGTCATTTATGCACACCAGCCTTAACCGAGACCTTTCATTTGATACCAAACACAACATACTTCTGACAACTTTTTGCATAAAACAAAAGTCGATCGACATGGATCATTTTTGTCATTTCTGCACGCTAGCCCACAACGAGACGTTTCATTTGATACTAAACATGACATATTTCTAACAATTTTTGAAAAAAAAAACAAAAGCCGGTCGACGTAAAATATATGTCATTCATGCAAGCCAGAAAACCTTTACAAAGAAAACATCCATTTTGAAAATAATTTTTGACTTTAACAAAAATTAATAATTAATATCAATTATAACATTTACTGGAATGATATAATAACAATAATAAATTTCGTTTTTATAAATATAAACATTTTTAAATTTTCTACTGATCTGCATAATAGGCCCATTTCAATATCCTGCTTTTTTAAAAAAAACATGTTGCATCTTAATTTTAGTTGCGAATAGAATATAATAAAATAGAAAAATGTTAAATTATTGGCATTTTAATATTAGTAATTATCAGTTAAAAATTCACTGTGTTCAAAACGAACGCTATTTTGCTGACGAACGCCGTACGACTAACGCATGCGCACAACAGTCGCAAACAAGTAGTTGTGAAGAACGTTTGTCTTTTCATACATCATCCGAAATACGCCAGGTATTGTCACTACGTTTGTTTCACTCATTCCAGACTTCTCTCTCTAAGCAGTGAGCGTGACGTCACTTTATACTACTGTTTTTCGCGAGAGTATATTTTTAGAACTTTGTGAATTTTTTATGGCTATATGCAGTATTTTTTTGCAAAATAAAAAAATACGTATGTCATATTTTTAAATATAGATTAACATATAAAAAAATCAGAAAAGCATAAACAACCCTATTATGTTTGCATAAAACTTCTAGCTAGATAGAAAAAAGTATATAAATTTTAATAATTTTACATATCGTTTAGGCTGAGGAATTTCGATAAAACAGAGGAGATATTAATATGTTCACAAAATTTGACATATGATGTCAAATTTGATTTAAGTAAATGTAAAAGATAAAATAAGTAAAAATGAGGTAATCTTATTATAAAATTTAAAAAGATGGAAGAAATATATTAGGAATGTATTTGCATGCGTGAATCAAAGTAAGTTCGGTTCCGGTTTTAGTAACGTCAAAAATAGCTGCCATATTGGTCATACAAATTTTATGAAGGAAATATTAGGTATGAACTGAATTAAAAATATTCTGAACTGCAATAACAAACTAATTTTAAAACTACAAATTAAATGTATTGAAAAACTGATATAGTAACTATCACTACAGTGGCGGGAGGTATTGTGTTGGACACACCAGATTTTTTTTATTTCAGTAACTGTCTGATTTTTAGCGAAAGAGTTACATTTTATATTTAATATATTTCATACAATAGACGTGCAGTACAATCGGTTATGATTATATCTGATGTAGAATTGAAATTTGAACAACTTTGTACTTTTGTAGTTTTGCTCTAAATATATCAGGAGAGAGAGAGTATTCAAAATTTTTTGAAATCCCATTTTAAAGTCCTATGTTTCTTGTTTTATTGCACAGCTATATACCGGGTGTAGATTTCAATGTTATTTTTTTCATACTTCTTTATCTCTTTACCTATTCATTTTAGCGCTAAAAGTGTAGGAAAATAATTTGTTCAAAAATTAAGTAGGCATCCTATAAAGTCAACTTGCTTTCATAATTATTCATATTTAATGATATATTAATAAAATAAAATTTAAGGTGTTTTAGAAAATGAATTAAGATTGCCTTGATAAATGAAACAAATTTTTGAATAAATTATCTATTAACACTTTCCGCTCATCGATAATTTATTATTTTATTTAAAATTATTCTATTCTTGTATTAAAAATAACTATAACTTTGTTTATAAATTTAATTACTATACAATAATAATTTTGAATTAATAAATCTATATTTTTAAATAATATATACACATAATTTTTATAGGTTTAACAATACCGTTTAAACCAGTCTTTGTAAAATTTGTTTCTGTGTACATCAGAAAAAATCAATATTTTAATAGTTAAAAAAAATATCACATAAATGGTACTAATTATGAATTTCATTGCATCTGCTAAGGAAGGAATCGATATAATTATTCAACAATTAAATATTTTTATATTTAATTTTATATGTATATGAATAAAAATATTATTTTTAGGTATAAATGAAATTTATAATTCTAAGCAAAAACAAGAACATAATAATATTTTGAATACTTTGTGACATATCAAACTAACTGGTGGCGCTAGTGTTGTTTTACTTATTTCCAAATCACCAGTGTGATGTGAAAAGAAAAAAATCATTTACAGCTGACTTCTTATTTTGTAATTCTAGAATGAATTTGTTTTGACAGGAATAAGGACATTTTATTTCCAAAAGTTCAAATCCGTTTTCTGTTTTCATAAAACCATCATGACTACATGCTAAGTATGGTTGGTTTGATAATATTAAGCTTGAAATACTGATCTCGCTTCACTTTCGATTTTCAAGCCATAACGCATAGCTTGATTACAATAAAAATTGTAGCCATTGATTCTTATCAACAACATTTTCATTATAATAATCATTGTCATATTTTCTCTGTACCAATCAAATTCTTTTGGTAAATATGTACATCTACAATGAAAGAGTTCATTGTAGAATATGTAGTATTATTGCGATATGTCTATCGTCTGAAATTTTTATTACAGTTTTTATTTCTTGGCTTCTACTTTCTACTCAATCTTTCTTTACACTTTCAGCCCTATTTAAAGTGCTTTCAATTTCGCTATAAGTATAATACTTTATGCACTGGTTTCAGGCAAAATTTCTTTGCTTACATTATGAAAATGCAAAAAGAGTACCAGGACAATTTCCAGAAGTGTTTATGTAGAATGGTTTTATTGAATCTTTGTGTTATTTTTCAAACTGCGCTTGTGAAGGCTTGTTCCAATTGATAGACTGATCAGTTTTGGACTGTATTTTAGAATTCTTATTTAAATATTTCTTCACGACACAGTTATAATTAAAGGTAAAATTATAGAATTAACACATATGCAAACAAATACTTTGTTTCTAGGAGTAGTTTCATTTTTACAAGTTGTGATACACAATAAATTGCTAACTCCTTTACATTTCTTAATAAAATGAAGTCTCTTTATGATAATACAGCAAAAAAAATATCTAGTCCAGGGGGCTGAAACAGTATTGCGATGCGTGAAACAAAGTTTCAATCTAGATCTCTTTGAAAATCTTTTCCGAAGCCGATCAGAGATGTCACTACTAGTTCCAAATTTTAGTATTTTTTAGTAATATTATATTATTAAGTTCTTTGGTGACATTTATTTAAAAATGTATGTTTTCTCATCAAGTATCACATGAAATTCTTTTATTTTCTATTTTCTTTGACATTTTACAAATATTTTGATTTGAAATTAATGTAAAATATTTGATTATCATTGGTAAGAACAGTATTATTTTTTGTAGGAATTTTATAGGTATTTTGTTATAGTATCGTTGATTGAAAAATTAATTGATTCCTCAATCAACGGTAATACTAAAATATACAAAGCAAGATTTTTTTTCTACAAATTTTTAATATTTAGTAAATATTAATTCAAATATTTAAATCAAATTTGTAACTTGTTTTTAGTTTAAATTATAAATATACCAGAAAATAAGAAAAAAAGTGTAAAATTACTAAATATCTCACAATAACATATATTTTAAAAGAAAGTTTTAAAATATTATTTATTATGGTCATAAAAATAAATATTTTACAATATAGTTAATCCTTAATATTGACATTACTAGAAATATCTCTTTATGATAAATATTTTATGAAATACAATATGAAGAAATAAATATCAAACAAAAAACAAAATAATTTGAATTATGGGGTTTGACATTACCGACCGTTAACGCACATGTCAAATTTAGTTCCCGAAACCGACCCTAAGGGGCGCTAAAATTTGTTTTCACAGATGATAAGGTAGATATCCAATCTTCTACAAATATATTTCCTTGATCCCTGATCTAGTCTTATTGAATTTAAATGCATAATAAAGTCTAATACTTATATTTTCACCATTGTCAAAATGACAAGATAATTTGACAACTTTATTTTGGATGCATTCAAACATGTGTTATACATTCGGATTACTGAATGTGACCTTTAAATGTAAATTTTAAAATTCAAAGAAACTTGTTAATAAATTTAATTAGAACACAATATTTTCTTTAATAAAATAACATAGCAAAATGAATATCTAATCTTATTGATTTTAAATTCATTATACAGTCTAATACTTATATTTTCAGCAATGTTAAAATGACAAGATAATTTGACAACTTAATTTTGGATGCGTTCAAATTTGTGTTAAGTGTAAATTTAAAAATTCAATGACACTTGTTAATAAATTTAATTAGATCACAATATTTTTTTAATAAAAATATTATAAATATAACTTAACAATTACCAATGGTCCTTTAGGTCCCGAAAATTTACATAAAGGGCAGCCAACAATCACAGCCGGCCATTTTCTTTTAACTTTTCGAGAATCTAAAGGCTCATTTTTAAATGTTAAATATTTTTAGTTTGTAAATAAATCACTTTAGAATATATCTTATCATTGTAATGGGTACACTTCGTTTATGAAAAAGAATTTGATAAAAGTGATAAAAATTAAAAATGTACTTAAAAATATTTATATCATACCTTAAACTAATATACAATAATTTTCAAATATACTGCATTAATTCGTAGTAAAAATATGATTTTTCATGCAATCCATACACCTGAGAGCATATGTCAACAAACGCATTTTTTGATTAATATTTGGTTTCAGAAAGTTTTTATTGTTTGAAATATCAATAATAATTAAATAATTGGATAGATACTTTGTAATTGTAAACGTTTTTATTTAAAAAATCATCTCATTCTCTAACAAAATACAATAGGATTTTTAAAAATCTAATCAATGTAGTAATCAACTACTTACATCTGAAATTTGATAAAAGAATACATAAAGAATGTATAAAATGCAGTTACTTACAGTTTAATAAAATCCAGATACATAATTCAAAAAAATTATTGTACAATAAATTGTTAAACATTTCTTCCAAGAGGGTATGAAGGGAAGATTTGTCAGTATTTTTAAATAAATGTGTTTATAACTGAATACGACGCGCCTTGTTTGATTTCATAATTAAATTTTTGTAAATAGTGTAATTATCCGTATTTTTATGTTATTTCTTTTCTGTAAATTAAACCAATTAAAAACAATAACTAAAATGAAAATACATATCTAAATACAGCCAAGAAAATATAAAATTACATACTTACATTACAAAATGTAGTGTAATTTTACTTTTAAACTAATTTTACTATATATTTGTCCAGGAAAATACAAGACTTGCATGATCAGTGTTTGATTAGAGCTGACGTTTTGACAAACGTCATATGACATGAATAATTAAATAATGTGTACAATACACTTTTATGATAATCAGTTACACTTCAGTAGTGCTATTATCAGTAATTTTATGTTATTTCTCTTCTATAAATGTACTCTTATTTGGGTAACCAATTAAAAATTATAACTGAAATAAAAATACATATATAAATACAGCAAAATAAATTTAAAATGATATACTTACATCACAAAGTGTATTGTACATATTCTTTTAAATATAGTTTACTTTATATTTCTGTATATTTCTTTTTAAAAATATAAAACTTGTGCCACGAATTTTTTGATTGACTGACCAAACGTCAAATGTCATAAAATTAAATATTTAAAATACACCACATTTAACATTCAGTGTATTTGTATATGTTTCGCTCACTATTATAATGTGTAAAAATATAATTACCTTTACAATATCTCTTTTCATTTTCAAAATAAATCAATTAAAAGTTTCATATTAAATTGTCAAAAATGACGGATGGCACAGTAATTCTTTTTAAATTTAAACCTGGCATCTAGGATATTTTTTTCAGTTTTGTTCCAGTTTTCCTTTTTCGGTTAGTTTTCGATTTTTTATACAAAAACTATGCACGGTAAAAATATGGGACACCCAAAAGCGATTGGTCCTTATTAAACCGCATCTAATAAAATAATATTAAAATTATTACATGAATGGTTTGACCTGTACCCGTGAGCAAAGTTTTTGCGATGCTCGAGATGAATCCAAATATTGATAGATAGATAGATATATAGATAGTGAATCTATCAAAATAGTATATGACTAGCGAAGGCTCAGCTACGCTGAGCTCCGCTAAGCCTCCGGCGTCAGTGTAATATTTACATTTGATGACTAATTTTATTTCTGTAAGCCAACATTTGTCGAATGGTTTAATTTAATACCAAACACGACATACTTTTGATAACTTATTGCAGAAAACAAAAGCCGATCGTCATGGGACATTTTTGTCAATACTGTACGCTAACCCTCGACGAGACTATTAATTTAAGACCAAACACGACATACTTCTGACAACTTTTTACAAAAAACAAAAGCCAATCAAAATGGACCTTTTTTGTTAATTCTGCATGCCAGCCCGCAACGAGACCTTTCATATCGGACCAAACACGACCCAGAAGGCCAAAGTGACATACATTCGTCTGATATCGTTGCTTGGTAGAAATGCTTTTTAAGCTTGAAAAACAAAGTAAGGCTGTACAAAACAGTTATACGTCCGCAGTTGCTGTACGCAGCAGAGGCCTAGAGTACTGCATCCAGAAATCAAAAGAAAAAAATTCAAACCATGCAGAACAAAATAATGCGCTGCATAGTGGACACTCTAAGGTATACGTGTTAAAGAATGCCGAGTTGCTGTTTTTAAAGATGGAGAACCACGAAACCCTTTCGTAAGGGAAGCAGCTAATTTCGATGAACAGCTTATAATTCACTTGTTAAATAAACTATTGATTCATTTAGTTTAATAACATTAAAAAATATCTCCGACATAATATATAGGTAGTCGGGTTTATACATTATTTTTATAACTCTTTAGGAAATCAAGTATATTATACAAATATATTATTTATTTCTAATAATGTAACAGGTATAAATATTATTATGTTTTTAATATTTTTATATTCTAAATTATTAGAAATAAATAATAATATATTCTAATGTGTTTTATTTCCTAAATAGAAATTTTAAATTTATTTTAAATTATTACATTAATAACTTTACAGATAAACGTAGTAAAAGAAAACAAATTATTTATAATGTTTAATTGACAACTAACCAGTTTTTTAATATCTTGTTCATGTTCATAATGGTTGTTTAATAAAGTTTTGATTTGAATTATATTTTATTTACATTTTAGTACATTGTTGTTTATTATATTATTGTAATAATTCAGGAATAATAAAAGTTGTATTTTATTTTGATGTTAATTAGAATTACCCGCTCCCCATTATTCCTCCGTTTCACGCCGAGCAAAATTGTCGAGTATATTCTTTATACTGTGCTATAGCACAGAATAGGTATTCACAGAAGCGACACTCCATGTCGGCATCTTTGATGTTGCTGTATTCCATTCTGTGACCTTGAAGCGTTGTGGACCTTTAAATTTGTGCACTCATTACGCGCGAAATTTAAATTTTACTTTGAATAAAAGAATTTCTGAAATGTAAAAATGTAAAAATAATAATATTATTAATTAAATAAAAAGAAATTAGGTCAAATAAATACATATACATATTTTGTAAATATTTTTTTATTAAACAAAATAACAATATTACATGTTCATTAAAATGCACAATTTTTTATTTTTTTCTTTTCGCTTTATTTTAAAACTTGCATTACTATATTTTAATACATAAAAAATTCTAAATCTTATATATAGTTTTATTAAATAATTTAATGGAAAATTTTTACATGGATGTTGAAAACTAACTTCTTTACATAAGTTATATAGACTATTTCCTAAACCTTTGAAACAAATAATATTTTTAATATTTTTGTAAAAAACATTTTCTAAAAAAAATATAAAATTGTAAAAGTATTCGTGCGTCGTTTTTAAATTTCCGAAATTAGAATTCTTTACATTATATGCTATAAAACATATAAATAAATTTGATTCATCTAATACATAATTTTGCTTACAAAACGTCTCACAAACTTCACAGCTGTGCTCTTTTAAACAGTTGTTTAATAAATATCTTACAATATATTTAAAAGAATTTTGTTCCGGCAAACTTTTCCTGTGATAATCACAATTTTCAACCGAAAAGGATATTTGGGATTCTTTGTGCAATATATTAGTTAAATTCGTACTTTCCGTTGCCATTTATTTATTTATATTTATTAAAATTTTGTCAAAATCATCTTCGCAATTCATTGTATTAGAATATATGAAATTGATTAAAAATAATTTTTTAAATGCTCTTGAAAACTGAACAGGTGTAGGGTTCACAGTGTTACCAGTTTGTTGCCTTACACTGCCAAAAAAAATTTTAAATTCTTCATAATCTTTCTTCTCATCTTTATATTCGAAATGTTGTATTTCCACTTGAAGGGTTTTATTTTCCTTGCGTAATTTTGTAATATCAGACTCCATTTTTCTTTTCCTTGGACTTTTACTTAATAAAAATAGGGATGTTTGTGTTTCAACAAAACGCATACGAGGTCCAGAAATATCAGAATCGGATTGAGAAGACGCTAAAAATTATAATACATAATAATTTCTATTCCATATAAATCCAAGTAGATTGGGATACCTGTCAATAAATTTTCGGAATCAAGAATTTGTGATTCTATGGGAAATATAAAAGATGTTTTTGATGTAGAGAGCACTAAACACAATATTACAAAATAGTAATAATTACACATAATTCAAAATAGAATAGTTCGTTACCTATTAGTAAATTGTCAGGTTTGCATATCTTTTTGCGTGGAGGAAATTGTATTTCATCAGACACCACAAGCGATGCGGAAGAAAATGATTGCGAAGGACCTAAGAATAAATTTCGATATTTAATATTTTGGCCACATCAAATTTCTTATTTAAAATTTATACAAACTTGCTGATGCTGATAAACCTGAATACTGTTTTGGAACAGCTAATGATTAAAGTCTTGTTTTGTGTGGTCCCATATACATTTTATCATCAAAATGCTCAAAACATAAACGTCGTGTTCTGTTAATATGTTCCATATCGTTTTTCAGCAAATCATGTCTTCCAGAAGCCTTCAGCCAAATTTTACACCTGTATTTAATAACAGTACATATTTTACAAAATCTAAGAATCGTTTAGTATAACTTACATATCAGGATCTTTCGGAAAAGAAAAAAACCTACATTTTCCTTTTTCCATTTTTTCAAACTTGTTTCCACAGTCTTTATACGAACACATAAACATTTTTTTAAAAATTAAGAAAACTGCATCACAATGCTAATAAATTTCACGAACACAACTCCAACTCACAACTATCAAGTTTGACAGTTTACATGGCCGTCGACAAGAGGTGGAAAGTTGATATAGCTTCGTCCGATTGGAATACATGAAATATAATAATTTCTATTTGGTAATTATTTTTTCTACTTTTTGTCAAGATAATAACATATTTATTGCTTAATGGAAGTACAGAAATTTTATTTCCATATTTTTGTTGTTCCCATATGGAAAATTTTGAATGCGCGTCATTGATATGAAAAAGGAAACTCTAGTCACGAAGATGTGACGAATCTTTCCGATTCTAAACGATGAGCCCTTTAAATTTGTGCACATCCCCCATCTCTCTCTATAGACTGTGAAAATGATGACGTCAAATCGACCGGGAATTACAAATGTTGAAAGCAGACTTCCGTTTTAAGATGTATGTTCAAAGAGAATATTTGTGAACTGACAACAAAGCGCCAAATTTAAATAACTATCATCTGTTAAGCGTAAATACATAACTTTAATAAATTAAAATTGTTTATTGTAACGCTAATTTTATTAATGGATGATACTATTTACAATATAAACAATTAAAAAAAATATTGGTAATGGAAAATAAAACATGGTTTAAAAAATTTGATAAGTACGTATATTATCATATAAAAGAATTATGTCACAATAGTCATAGGTACATATATAATGCATATAACTAATATAAAATTCCAAATATTTTATTTGTACAAACTACACATTTTGTTCATTATTTCTTGGAGTTCATTAAAATACAATGCAGTAAAATATTTGTCAAATATATTTCGCATATATTTTCACTTTGTTTTTACTTTCAATACATAAAACAGCTATAGGTAACAAAATCACATTTTTATTTTATGATAATACTTCCTAGTTTTCAAAGTAGACGGATGACAGTTATTTAAATTTGGCGCTTTGCTGTCAGTTCACAATATACTCTATTTGAAAATGAAGCTTGAAAACGTCAGTCTACTTTCAACATTTGTAATTCCCGGTCGATTTTGAGGTAACACTTTCACAGTCTATAGAGATAAGTGAGTTGGAAACATCATAATTAAAAAGTTTTGAAAATGGCAATTAATACAGTTAAAATTTTTAGATTTTAGAATACCTAATTTTGTAATATAAGACAATATTTTTAAATCTTTGATTTCTTTTTTCTATTAAAAGATATATTTATTTAAAATTTAGAAGTTGTGAAAGTGACAGTTGTGGGCATTAAACACTGATCTCTATTTATATCCACGAAAAAAATCAAAGTGGCTGACATCTGGTGAGGAAATTTCATATTTCTATAATCAGAATATGGCTTTGTTTTTTATTTTGAGAATATAGGCGGTAACGCACGTTTGGGGTGAAAAATTTGGTAAATCAAACAGATATTGTTTTTGCAGTGCAGTCATTATATTACTGTATATTATTGCATTATTTTTCTATACAATGGTGATGTGAAGTTGGTTAACCCGTTTACAGTAAAGACAATAGTGCCACCTATAGTCCGGATTAGTGAGATTTAAGTAGAAATAAATATTAATTTCTATTTTTAAAATGGAATTAATAATTTTATGTTACTATTTCATTTAGGAAGCCATTTTACACATGTATACCAAGTTTCAAAATTAAAATATGATAAATTATGTATTTATTTAAGAAGTATTTAATTATAATGGTATAATTAGCGAGAATATATAATTATTTTGTAAATTTGTTACGTAAAATTAAAAATATTTAAAAACATCATTTTATTAAGAAAAATGGAAAGTTATCATCATGTAAAACCCTGTAAAAATTTGATTCAAATTTAGAAAACGAAATGTTTATTATAAAACTGATAAATTTGTAAGTGTAAATAATAAATAAAGTTATACTTTTATATACTGTATATGGTGTACTAAAATAAAAATTATGTAGTAATAAATATATGAATGGGACGAATGGAATCCTTCAGAAACTTGACGGTCCACTTTTTCATTGTAAAGTTTATTATGTATAAGTATAAGTAATACCAGCAGTTATGCAATTTGATTTTTTTTTACAAAACAAGACTTATATAGATAGTATTCAAATAACGCGCATTTTTTACGCAGATGTTCTTATTTGGATTCTATTACTTTTCTCCCCTCTATCTTCGACAACTTAGGACCACAAGGTTGAATGAAATAAACCAATTGTCAAAAAAACTTTTTTGGCATCTGTATTTAAATAAAATATTTTGGATACGTATTTGTAATGGTATGTGACAATAAATTTCTATTATGCTGAATAATACTTATATTTACATTTCATTTTAAATCAGAAACACAAAATATAATTAAAGTGTTGTCTGTCAGGGTAAACGCTGGTGTCCTTTGGCTGTTACCAATGGAGATACTGGTGTCTGCTGTAAATTTTCGGCAACTTTTTTTATCTGTAATAATTATGCATGTTAAAATCATGCCAAAGTTGTGCAAGCGTCTGCTTGTCTCCAGTGCATTTATAGATAGAGTATTTTTTAAATTGTTTTAAAATATCATTAAATGAATGAAGTATACCGGTTTCGATCGTATTTGTATTTATATATGTTTACTACTTACAGGTATTCATAATAATGTTATTGTATAATCGACTTTTTAGCCATGGTAATCAATTTGGTAAATATCTTTAATGAAAAACTGCAATACAGCATTAGAAGATTGAAGAATAAATAATTAAGAACTAAAGAAAATTTTAATTTAACTTATTATATACAAATATCTTAATTAACCTAACACATAAAAATATTTTAAATAACCTTAAATTTACTAACATAATTTAAAAATAACCTACTTAAGTACCTAATTAAAGTTTTTTCATAACATTAAATAATGCCCACCATTGCTTCATTTTCTGTAAGAAATTTTGTATATGAAATGTATATATATGTTTACATAAATGTTTATTATTTACTTGTGCATTATTTCTGTCTCCCCTGTTGTTACCGCGGTAAGCTCCGCGGTTGCTTCCGCGGGGATTTCTGCGGTAGTTTCCTCGGAGATTTAGGCGGTAGTTTCCCCGAGGATTACCCTGGAAACTGCTGCGCTCCAGTGCTTGGTTCTCAGGTCTTGACTCGCCCCGGGCCTGGCCTGAGGACTTGCCCCGGGCCTGGTCTGAGGACTCGCCCCGGGCCTGGCCTGAGGACTCGCCCCGGGCCTGGCCTGAGGACTCGCCCCGGGCCTGGCCTGAGGACTCGCCCCGGGCCTGGCCTGAGGACTCGTCCTGGGCCTGCCCTGAGGACTCGCCCCGAGCCTGGCCTGATTACTGCTTCATTTCTTCTATGTCACTCTTAATAGTCCTCATGAATTCCATTAAACTCCCCACAGCAGTTTCCAGGTCACCTACTCTGGCTCGCGTAGTATCTTTATGTAGAAAAATATAAATTTAGTAAGAAATATTAATAAAATTACAAAATTATTGTTTAAAATAGTTACTTACTGCTTTCTACCTCTTCAGCTGCGGTTTCCATATTCTCTGGCTCCATCTTTTTTAATTTTTATAATATTGTTTACAATATTTTGTTCGTATCCAAGGCAATATATTTCAAGGGTGTATGTAAAATTAGTTGGCCATTTTAATTGTTATCATAATATCAGATTTATTTAAAAAATATATAAATAAATAAACTCTGCCAATAATAATAAATTGGAAAAAGTATTTCAGATTTATAATTTGTAATTTAAAAATATTTTTGCCATTAAATTATCACTGGGATTGTTTACCACTACTATAATGTAAGTATATTTAATGTAAATAATAATTTTATACTTTAAATATTTTTTTTTATTAAATATATATATTTTATAAATTTTATTTGATATTTCCTAACTTACCCATTTGTGTTTTTCCTTGGTGTCTGTAACATATTCAGTAACTGTTTTTTTTTTTAAATTGCACTTCTAATGCCATTTATATATTTTTTGCATTGTTATTTATTGTCCATTCCTTGACAAATTTATATTTCTAATCAGTTTTTCATTTTTCGTTCATGTTTATGTGTTAAGTTCTAACTATTCTTAAATTAGTTTTAAAAATATGTTTTATTAAATATTAAACTACTGTACTTGTAAAGAAAATATTTTTTACGAATTAGTTGCATTAGCAAGATTAAATAAAGTAAATATAAAATAATTTTTATATGCACTGAACGGTAAGTAGTATTGTATTGTATTGTATGTATATGAGGGTTTTTTTAAGCGTTTTCTCGCTTTTTGTCAACGCGACCTAGAAGATCTATTGTGACAGCCCTTACTTAGTTTTCCGGAAGTAGATCCAGATTTTTGATGAAGCCGATTAGGCCTCAAGTACCTGAAGTACTTGTTTCGTGACATGTTTTACTTGCATTTTAGTGATGCAGGTTGTCAGCCTACAGTCTCTGCAAGGCCAGCACACACCGAGCCGTTGTGCGGCAACCCATCCAATTGGACAGGGCGGGCTATGTTGCTTATCTACACGATCAGACAAGACACGCCACGACCACACAACCGTACTGGCTGACACGGTAAGTAGTAATAAAAATTTTTGAAATTGTTTATTTCATGAATGTTACTTTTTATTATTCAATTCAAAATTGATATCTAAAAATTAATTTTAACAAACGAATAGTGTCAAAATGTAAAGATATTTATATTAATTTAAAATAACATTGCTTACAATTTAAAATTTTTAACGTTTAATTGTAATTGAGATACACAAAATAGGAAAGAAATACAATATTACAATAAATAATAATGACAATAAGTAATGTAGCAAAAAAACTTCTGGACGGCACGATTGAGTCTTCAGAAATCCCTGCAAATGCTAACGGAAAACCGCTAAAAAACGTTAGCAAAAGACGATAACTAAACAAAAAGAATCACGTGAAATTATGACATAAACCAGTAGTAAAAGAATATCGCTCACATGATTTGAGTATATTGGAATTGTTTCAGCCATAAAGGAGTCGAAGAAGCAATGAGCAAAAAGCTAAAACCAAAGAAACTAAAGTATACGAGGTGCTATCCAAAGTTTTCGAGACTGGTGCTGCCATCTGTTGAAAACCTTACCTTTGACTAATGGACACCATCACCTTTGAAGTAGTTCCCATCCGCATGTACACACCGGTCCCAGCGCTTCTGCCACTGGTCAAACGTTTTCTGGAAGTCCTGTTCTTTGAGGGCGTTTATCACTGCCAGTGATGTTTTTTGAATCCTCTCTAGAGTATCGAACCGACGGCCTTTCAACTTGAGTTTCAGTTTTGAGAATAGCGCGAAGTCGCAAGGTGCCAAATCTGGCGAGTACGGTGGGTGGGGTATAACCGCCATGTTGTTTTTTTGCCAAATAGGTCCTGGTGAGCAAGGACATGTAACTGGGCGCGTTGTCGTGATACAGCAGCCATTTCCCTTGACGCCTGGTTCGGGCCGTCATAGCCGCACGTTTTTTGCATGATTTGAGTATATTGGAATTGTTTCAGCCATAAAGGAGTCGAAGAAGCAATGAGGAAAAAGCTAAAACCAAAGAAACTAAAGTATACGAGGTGCTATCCAAAGTTTTCGAGACTGGTGCTGCCATCTGTTGAAAACCTTACCTTTGACTAATGGACACCATCACCCTTGAAGTAGTTCCCATCCGCATGTACACACCAGTCCCAGCGCTTCTGTCACTGGTCAAACGTTTTCTGGAAGTCCTGTTCTTTGAGGGTGTTTATCACTGCCAGTGATGTTTTTTGAATCTTCTCTAGAGTATCGAACCGACGGCGTTTCAACTTGAGTTTCAGTTTTGAGAATAGCGCGAAGTCGCAAGGTGCCAAATCTGGCGAGTACGGTGGGTGGGGTATAACCGCCATGTTGTTTTTTTTTGCCAAATAGGTCCTGGTGAGCAAGGACATGTAACTGGGCGCGTTGTCGTGATGCAGCAGCCATTTCCCTTGACGCCTGGTTCGGGCCGTCGTCGCCGCACGTTTTTACATGATTTGAGTATATTAGAATTGTTTCAGCCATAAAGGAGTCGAAGAAGCAATGAGCAAAAAGCTAGAACCAAAGAAAATAAAGTATACTCGTATATCACGCCCAACAGAGAATGTTAATAAGATTTGACTTACTTTATTTAGACATTGCAAAATTTTCTCGTAGAATTTTCGACGTTTGACTTGAAGAATGTTTTTTTATTTAATGCATTAAATTTTATATATAATTTTGAATATACGACGAAATTTTCTTTCACTGACCAAACATATATGCGTTCTGTTAACAACACATTTCGATGACTCATCCTGTATAATAATGTATTTACCACTACTTTTCAACTTCGTCGACAATAATGGAGTTTTTCGATGACAGCAGAATCGTTAGCGAATAGGTTTCCATTTCCAGTTCCAATGAAACGATTTCAGATATGTAATAATTGCAATAGTCTAAATAATGATATACTCGTATATTTATTCTTCGTCGTACTTTATAGGTACAATGCAGTATTGATTCAGTTTCTAATATCTATAAATATGAAATCTACAAATGATATTTTATAGAACTTAAGAATAACATACCATTTTATATTGTTGTGACTCATAAAGGTTTTTGGTATTTGTGTATCTTTTTTATATATATTGTGAATTTAACTTTTAATTAGTTACATTAGTTTAAAAATTTTCTACATTTTCTTAACAAATATATAATTTTACAATTTTTTTTATATTGTGTATAACTTTTTTTAATAAATTATTTGAGTTGCCAGATAATTTTTAATATTAAAAAGTTTAATAATTTCAAAATATAAATGTATAACAATTTTAATAATATTTTCATTAATATTTTAAGTTACAGAAATATTTTATTCAGGTAAAAGTATACGAGTAGTTTACAATATGTTGTTCTTGTTAAAATTGTAGAATCTTTAACATAAAATTAAAAATAAATTTTTATAACCTGGCAACTCGATTACATACAAACATTCACACAATCAGTCATACGTTAGCGATTTATTACTCTCTTATTTTTCTTTTATTGGATCGCTTTGTGGTTTTTT
Source organism: Stenolophus ochropezus (assembly GCA_035578165.1). NCBI lineage: Eukaryota > Metazoa > Arthropoda > Insecta > Coleoptera > Carabidae > Stenolophus > Stenolophus ochropezus. Next base: position 77,450 of record JAQOWZ010000158.1, on the reverse strand, counting down.
TTTTATTATAATGTTGTAATGTGCTTCATTTGCTTAATTCCAACCAGCCATTATGTGTGACGAATAATTATGATGAAGCTTGTATATTTTTTAATTTTTTATATATTTTTATTTTTTAACCACGGGCTATTATAATATTGAAGCAAAGTACAGCAAAAATCCCAAATACCACTGGTATAGGGTTTTAAAGTCTTATGTAACAAGTCATTGTCTTGACAAGTCTACCAAGGAATTATGGATTATATAATATACATTAGGTATATAAAAAAAACAACAAAAAGATGTAAAATGAATATATTCTAATCAAATAAAATGTAGATAATATTTGTACTTTTATATAGTTTTGTAAAAATGAAAATCTTGTTACTCAAATTCATACAACAGTGACAATGACTTGCTTACATAACACTTCAAAACCCACCAATGATAGTTGGAATTTTTACCATACTTTGTGGTTTTGTAGTAGTATGTAGTATATTGCCAAATAAATGTGTTCATATTCTGTTCCATGAATTTTGAGGTACAATGGTAGACTGGCCTGCCCACATGTTGCGATTTATTATATACTTTTGTTTAACGTCACATTTTTAATACATTTTATATAGAGACGCAACATGTTTGAACTTAAGCCTGGTATTAGATAGTTTTCGTATAACGTCTTCATTTTTAGATGGAATTAATTGAATATTATTGACAGCGGTATAGTTTAAGCTCTATTAAAATATTTATTATTGAATAAAATTATTAATGCAAACTAATGACTGTTGTATTATAATAAAATAATCTGTCTTTTATCAAATATAGAGTATATAAATAAAATTAAATATAATTTGATCTTTTAATGTAAAAAAATATAAATATTTTTTATAAACCTACATATAAAATAGATTTCCTTTTTATCATTAGATGTAGGGACATTTTTATTAGTAAATAAAATTTTAAATGTAAATTTTTGAAAATGTTAGTAACTTACTATAAACCAGGATTTTAGACGTTAGTGAAAATTTTTCTAATACTAAACCATTGCATTATACTTTATTTTATTTATGTTTTTCATTGTAAGTATCATTTTATTATCTTTTATAGTTATATTTTTAACATTTTCAGTTTGTCAAGATTGTCATTGCTTTATTTTTTCTTTAGTCTATTTATTATATACTTCTAATCATTAGTTTTATTTTTTTGCCTTTTATAATTCTTTTTATTATACTTTCATTTTGGCAAGGTCCGTAAAATTTGTACAAGGGGCAATAGTTTTATCAGACTTAAGTTTTTTTTATTACCTTTTACAATATTTTACGAACCATTTTTCATGTTGAAATAATCTTTCTTTTTTATATTAATTACATGCAGTGTATGCAACGAAGCGCGAAACATAGGACTTTAACATGGGATTTAAAAAAAATTGCCTATAGGCTCTCTCCCGATAGATTTAGAGCAAAACTATAAGAGTACCAACTTGTCCAAAAGTAAATTCTATTTCAGATAATGTAGAATTTAATTTTGAATAACTGCTTACGGTTATAGTTTTGTTTTAAATGTATCAGAAGACAGAGTATTCGCAATTTTTTCATATCCCATGATAAAGTCTTATGTTCCGCGTTTCGTTGCACATCCTGTATATTATATATATATATTGTATATAATATATTTAACAAATCAAATATTGTCATCATAATAACTTTTTATTATATTACATATTTTAATTTACTTATTTCATTCATATTATTTTGTATTAAATTTATCAATAATGTTTCAATATGCTTTTATGTTATACTTTAAATTGATTTTTTTAGCTTTTGTCAATTGTTACAATGATTTCTTCTCGTTTAATTAAATTTTTTTGATTTATATATTTAATTCATATTATTCCTTTTTATATTATTACAAATTCTCAATTTACGTTTCAAATTTGTAATGAATGTATCCACATGCTTTTATTTTATACTTTAAATAGATCTTTATTGCTTTCTCATATTCGATTTGTAATATATGTTTTATTTTTTATAAACATGTAACTGGTATGACATTTTTCAGTAATATAATTAGTTTACTGATTAAAATGTAATTGTACATAAGTTTTATTTTTTAACATTATTTTAATATCTTTTACTTTTATCATTAAATATTTTGCCTAATAGTTTTTAAATTAATTATAATGCAATTTAGATATTATTAATATTTCGTTCATAATCATATTTAAAATTTGTCAATTGTTTTCAATGATTTCTACTTGTTTAATTTAAAATTTTTAATTTATATATTTAATTCATATTATTCCTTTTAATCATTACATATTTTTAATTTACGTGAATATTTCCACATACTTTTTTTTATACTTTAAATTGATCTTTATGGCTTTCTCATATTTGATTTTAAAAACATGTTTCAATTTTTATAAACATTTAATTACTATGACATTTTTTTGTTATATAATTAATTTACTGATTAAAATGTAATTGTACATTTGGTGTTTTTTTTTTACATGATTTTAATATCTTTCACTTTTAACATTAAATATATTGCTTGATAGTTTTTAAATTAATTATAATATAATTTAGATAATATAAAAAATTTCCTTCATGATTATATTTAAAATTTGTGAATTTTTTTCAAAGATTTCTACGTGTTTAATTTAAAATTTCTTTAAACACTACATTCGTTGTGAATCCTTCTTTTGAATTTTTAGTAATATTTGAATCTGGCAATTTAATTTTCAAGTTACTGGCCGATCTTACCCTCGACATCGCAACATACAATTGGCCATGTGAAAAGACTGGATTTTCTAAATTTATTCCTACATAATTAAATGTTTGGCCTTGGGATTTATTTATAGTCATTGAGAAAGCTAATCTTATTGGGAATTGCCTTCGTTTCAAGGTGAATGGTAAATCTGTTTCGGTAGTTAAATCAAAACGTGGTAAATAGAGCCGGCTACCTGCACTCTGTCCTGTTAGTACTTCTACATCTAAATAATTAGTCTTCATGTCTTTTACTATGAACCTTGTACCATTACATAGACCACGCTTTGGATTCATATTTCTTAATAACATTACTATTGCTCCAATTTTTAGTGTTAATTTGTGAGGAGGCATTCCGGTTGGTGTTAGGCCATTCAATAATTCGGCGGGGTAATTAATTTTATTTATTTCATCACATTCACAAGAATCAGCACTTAAATATACTCTAGATGACCCTACAACTTTATTTAATACGTGTTCATTAATTATCATTGTGTCATCATTTTTTGGTGCTAAAATGGCTCTATCTGTAAATTTATAAATATCATCAGGTTGTATGTCATCTTCACCGAATATTTCATTTGCTAGACATGTTTCGGAAATGCAATGTGCAGGAATTTTGACAATTTCATTTTCACCGTTGCCTATTTTCAATAAATATTCTGAAAATTCTTTTTCGTCTTTATTTACGAGCATATTTTGTTTTAATGAAAATTTTGTAAATAGTGGCCATAAATGACTTTTTACAATACATGTTTCAATTATTACAGTTCGATGGTTTGTGTAATTGACTATTGGCAAGCACTGTCTGAAATCGCCACCTAAAACTATAACTTTTCCCCCAAATGGTATTTTATTATCCATCAAATCTTGTAATAATAAATTTATTGCATCGAGTGCGTGTTTAGGTATTATTGTTACCTCATCACAGATTATTACACTTGCCTCTTTTATTAATTTACCCGCTTTGCTATTTGATTTCACTCTACATACACATCCGTCATTTACAGGCACTGGTAACTTGAATACTGAGTGAACTGTTTGACCACCTTTTAACAGAGTAGCTGCTATTCCCGTCCAAGCTACAGCTATAACTTTTTGATTTTGGCCCATTAAAATACTTATCAATGTGTTATACAAAAATGTTTTCCCTGTTCCCCCGGGACCGTCAACAAAGAAATATCTACTTATGCAATTAATGTCACTTACGGCATTTAATATGTTATTTAAAATTTCTGTTTGGTCCCTGTTAAATAAAGCTACATTTTGTTCTCCCTCTAATTTTTCGGCTGCTACATCAAAAGAATTAGTTTCATTTTCTAAATCATCAATATTTTCTGGTTGGGGCAAACCGAAATCACTTATGGTGAATTTATGTATATCGAGTATTTCCTGTATTTTTAATAAACATTTACTTTGTGCAACTTTGTCAGAATTATGTAATAAATAATCTTCCATTATATAATGCATAAATTTTTCCCATAAGCTGAGGGCATTAGTTGATGTATGGAAGCAAATTAAATAAGCAAATAATTCACGCAATTGTCTGGGAAATTTACTCAACACAGCCTCGTCTAAACAATTTTCGCACTCTTTATCATTAGCTAAAAGACCTAATGCACGGGCAGCTTCCTGGTGTGTATTATATAACTTGCCGTCGACGGTACGCAAGTCTTCGAAACTTGTGGCACCTTTTGCGTGTACCAAAATTAATCTTAAATGAAATCTTTCAATATCTCTAGGGCTAACAGAAATCATTCGGCCGATAAGTGGCTTTTTCTCACGTTGTCTAGCTTTCCATGCATTATTAGCAAATACATAATATTTAGGAATTTCCATGTAAACATATTGCCGGGCATTAACGTCTATTTCATTGAGTAGGAACCAAGCTGTTAATGTTGTATTTTTTTTCGCTGCTCGTTCAACTGCTTTTTTTTCTTGACCGTTAGTGAAAAATACCGCCTGTTGATTTTTTAAATGTACTGCTAATTCCATTATTGTATGAGACTTGTCATGCAACGGATATTCTAAAAGCCTCCAACAACATTCTGGGGCAGATACATACCTAGCATCTAAATAACCGTTTATTTCATCCCACTGTATAACTTTGTTTTTATCAAGTTGTCCTAATTTGACGCTCGCACAATCATGCCCCTTGCACAAATAATCACAAATATATTTTATACTTTTTACTGATGCGCATATTTCAACATTTATGTGGGTTCTTTATTTTTTTAACAAATACTGATTGTACGGAACTATCCACCTATTGTCTACCGTGTATTTAACTAAACCATTTTTCCAAAGAATGTACATTTTTGCATTATTATTTGACCGTTTATACAGGGGGTAACCGTTGATGTTTTCATGTGTTTCATTTCTAAAATCTTTAGGGAACATTTTTGAACATTTATTTTCGTTCATACACGGCGAATTTTTGTTTAGAATACCGCACGGACCGTGAATCATATGTGAACGAACTAATTGGTACAATTCCGGTTCTGCATCCTCGTCGGGAATTTCTGCACTGACTATTTCGTCAATGTCATCTTTGTTACGGATTTTACTTGCACTATCTAAAGTTAATAATAAATGCATGTGAGGCAGACCGCGTTTTTGAAATTCAATTACAAATATGAATGCTACAACTTTCCCAAAAATATTGTCATGTAAAAATTCATGCAACATACTTTTTATTTTTCCGTTAAAAACTCTGGCGGTTATGTCTGGGCGGTCTGCAGAGGTTTGACCCTCGCGCAACTGTTGTACAATTTCTGGCCATTTAGGATTACATGTCACTGTTATAAATAGATCAGGGCGACCAAATTCTCTAAAAATAGACATGGCATTTTGGTACATTTTTAGCATGAATCGACTACCACCTTGAAATGTAGACGGTAGAATAATCATGGTGCCTGCTTTTCCACCTTCATTGTCTGCCAAATTATTAATGTGGTCCATCAACCCACTATATAGCTCTACCCTGAGAGTAGGCTGATTTAATCTAATGTACGTTAATCTTTCGGCTTCGACTTTAACATACGCATCTACAATGTATTGTTGGGTTAGTTTACCGGCTTCTAAACATGGGTTAAATGTGTTTCTAACCGCTAATCTGTTCATGTAAAACTGTAACATGCTTTGTTTTTTAATACCGTCAGCTTGTTTTGAATTCATGTTCCAGCCACATTCACCGCGAGGAAATAATAAAGGATAGGACATGGGGTCGCAGTTTTCACTAAACTGATTAATTCGATCTAAACCGCCAACTTTTGGGTGGACACAAATGTCCCTATCTATTGGTGGCTCACCGTCATTGGACGTAAAAACAACTGCCACCTCATTACATGTGGGGATATTGTACCTACGTTTATCTTTTTTTCTGTCATTTACAATCCACAAATTTATTTCTGGCACCGACTAATTTGTTTGGTTAGCTTTGGCTAATTCCCGCTGCTCTACTTCTTTCAACATCATATACGCCTGACAATACGGATTAATCTCCCTAAGTATTACATCTAATTGACCCATGATATTTGGCTTACAATTTTTATTATACTCTACGTTCATTCGTTTCTCTAACGCTTCATTTGAATTAATTATGTATAATTGGGCATATTTTTCTGTTTCATTTGGTTTAGGGTACATTGAGCTGGCAGAATCATGGTAAATTTGGCCGTGGATTCGTAAACAGTAGGGCCACCTGCCAGGAGGCGCAGAAATTTTAGCCCCAAACGATGCGAATGCTAACGCGCTATTGTATTGCCTAATATTTTCTCTAAAGTTTCTGCTATCTGAATCTTTACCTAACATTAGATTTTTAATATATTCAGGGAACTCATTTAAATGATCTACGTTTAATTTTCCCTTTCGACAGCAATAAGTAAATTTGCCGTCCGAGGGCTTTCCGTATGAAAAATTAACAAAGGAACAATGTGAACAGACAACATTCATTGCTCCTAAGGAATGGGGCTCAATTTGAACTCCTAATGCTCTCCTTGCTTACATTTGTGTATCATCAGAAACCTTGTTTTTACGCGGTTTTATTTTATTTTTATTAATTATGTTATTTTTCGTTAATCGTTTCTGTTTTTGTTCTACAGTTTCCGTTTTAACTAAATTATCAAAGTTATCTCTATTTTTTTCTAAACGTGTTTGTTTTTGCTCGGCAGTTTCAATTTGTAAATAATTTTGTAAATTCACTTTAAGTCTTGCTAATCTATTCTCCTTTTGTTCTGCTGTTTCATTTTGCACGTAATTATTAAAATTTGATTGAAGTTTTTCAAATCTATTTGTTTTTTCTTGTGATGTTTCGCGAGCAATAGAATTAGAATTAAGTTCTTTTTGTTTCTCTATCCGCCTTATTTTATCATCAATTTTTTCATTAGCTATATATTTTAATTTATAGTTGTCATTCTCTCTTAGACGTTTAACGCGTTCTTCGTCTGTTTCGTTCGCCTTACGTTTTAAATAATTTTCTTTCAATTGCTGTTGACGAGTTACTGGAAATGCTGTAATATTACGTGTTCGAAACATTTGTAAAACGTGTGATCTAAGTCTATTACTATCGTAAGTTTCATGCTCAGGATTCCGGTTAAGTATTAAACTTGTAAAGAAAGCTATTGCAAACAACCCGCAATCATAGGTGTTAGTCATAATACGCTGTAATCCAATGACCAACGCTCCCAATATTTGCACCTGGCACGAATAAAATTTGTAGGTGTCTTGTTCCTTGCTCAATTTCAACTATTCGGTCTGGAGCATCTACATACACTGTTGGCTGAGGGTCGAACTCAGTTACAGAACGTACTAACGAAAAGAAAAAGTCTATATGAATGTCTTCTAAATATCCAGCAGGATTCATTAAAGTATTATAATCACGTTCTATTAGCTGTATTTGATTGCCAACTATTTCAATACCTGTATTTAAATTACCCGTTTGTATATTATATTCTACTTCACCATCTTTACTGTGTTCTAGTAATAATAATTTTCCCGCATTGCCTGACTTAACCTGACGATTTATATAAACATTTTCTACTACATTATCCGGATTACTACAGCAATTTTTGTTATCTATATTTTTCTCGTATCTTTGTTTACGCTTAAGGCGATTTTTTTCACTTTTAGTTGGCATTTTGTTACACTTGTGTTATTACAGAAATTAAAATAAACACTTACAGGTTTTGAGTGCGTTGTTATTTTCAGTGTTACCTTTACCAGCCATAAGTCAGGGTTCTGTGTTACTATTATTAGCAATAAGTCAGGCTGCAGCTTCAAACAGGAATACTTTTTTTTCTATTTTGAATATATATGCTTGCACTCTTACTGCTTCGCAACTGCAGATTATTTTCACACCTACAGTAAAATAAAAATAAAAATACTTGTCCAACATTATCAATATACCTATGTATATAAAATTATGGTAATTCCGAAGGCAATTCATTTCATTTTATTAACAATTAGAAGAGAGAAAACAATAAATATTTAACCATGAAATTACCTATAGTTAAATAAAAGATATGAAAAATTAATTCTCACCTTAAATTCAAATTCGGCAGCACAACAAACGGGATTTTTTAAATATATTATTCTGCAGTAGAGAACAAATTATCAAAACTATCAGTTTGATTCGCAATTCGATTTATTGAAAACACAATAAATATAACTGCCTTACACAGAAGTGAAAGAACAATTAAGTAATTAAACAAATTTTGTTTTCCTAAGCATGCCTAATTATTAAAATAAAATTATAATTTAATAAAAGCCAATAAATAAACAACCTGTAATAACGACAGGACATTATGGTAAATGCGGAATATAAGTTACCAACAGTTTAACACTAATTTTTTGATAATTCAATGATTGTATATTGCAAAATTTTAAAATTTGTAGGTGTATGCAAATAAAATTTTTATTTGAAATAATTATAAAAGCCTGATCAAAAGCAAGTGATAATCACGGGACCACCAATTTTCTTTAAAAGCTACTAAACTATATGTCTAGGAAGAAAATTTGAAATTTATGTTCATGGACGTGCGAATTTTTATTATACCGTATTTTTATTTTAGTAATTTGATTATATTCAAAACCATGCAGATAATGAAGAAGATACTAATAAATAATGAATGTAAGGTATATTTGAAGTATTGACATTAAATTGATTGTACAAAAAAATAATAACAATAAACGCCTGTGGAAGCAATTGTCAATATTTATTTCCAGGAAATAAAATTTAAGAACTACGCAGTTTTGCAATAATTAATCATACTGTTATGACTATTTTTAATAATATATGTAATGACGATGATGAAACTAATAAATTAAAATATGTACTCACATAAAATGAAACGTCTCCTATCTTGCATACATTGTATTCCGTAAACAAAAAGTTCTTCTGCTTTCTTTGTAGAATTATAAGAAATGCAGAACTTGTTTAGGCTTCAAATTTATTTGTCACACAAATTAAAAGCTGTAATTGATAATAAATATAAATAAATAGAAAAACATAGAAATAAACTCATACTTTGTTGCCCGCAGTAAATCCGCTTGTATATATTTCCGTTCTAAACTGCAAAAGTACATAATTTTACATTGATGCGAGTATTTTTTATTAGGCTGGATTCTAGAATGCCTACCATCCTTAAAGTTGCAATTTATTTGTTGAAATGTCTTCCTTTAGCTAAACAATGACAAAAAAACATAAAATTAGGGCACGGAAGCAAATATTTATATGATTTTGTACAAAAATAAAGTCAGATTTTATCTATTCTAAAAATTGATTTAACATGAAGATCGCTCAATTGATGTCGGTAAAACAATATAAACCAGTGATAGTAAAACAATGGTTTATGGAATTAAAATATATTTTTGTGGTAAAAATTTTTGATTAAACTTTGGGTTGTATTTTAAAGAATATGTTATATTGTCACTTATTTTAACAATATTTGCCCAATGAATTGTTTTAATTTATTTAAAATTTCATCTCGGTATACCTGAGTACATGTAGGTTACGAGAACTAACTAAAAATGTATAAAATTTACTGTTAATATACAAATATTTATATTCTACATTAAAATACCTGTAAATTACATGATTTCAATAATATTTTATACGATATATTGTAGTAAAAATGATATTTTCACTCTGCGAACTAGTTCGTGTCTCCAACTGAAGTGTCAAATGCGAAATTTTTGTAAAATTTTATCATATCATCCAATTTTCTGGTTTCTTTTTGAGGGATACGTTATATTTTCACTTATAATAATGATTTTTATCAAACTAATTGCTTCATTTTATTTATAATTACATCTCGATATGTCAAAGTTCATGTAGGTTAGGAAAACTAACTAAAAATGAACAAAATTTACAATTAATATGCAAATATTTATATTATACCTTAACGTACATGTATTAATGATGATTTGCGATAATTTTCATACAATATCTCGCTGTAATTTTAGAAGAAATAATCACTTCCTGAAATAGTCTTTTTCACCGAGCTATCTGTCACTTTATGAGTTCATCTGTCAAAAAAGCCGGTCATACATAACCGTATAATTTAAAGTGTTTTAATTGAAAAGAAAATATATAGATAAATTAAGTTTTATAGTAATAGACATAATAATACAAACATTACCTTGTTATTCGCCTTATTTCTCAAGATTTATTGTTTTGAAATGTACCTGCAATGGTGGAAAGCAGTTCTCAAACAAAAGTGAAAATGGAATTAGTTTTTTTTATTTAAAATACGTTTTTATTGGAATGTATATGTACGAATCATTAAAATATACTGATTTATAACAAAATATATTATATTTACAATTTATAATAGCCTATTTATATTTTTGGTACCCTTACGTATAATAAACGTCAGTGTCATAAAATTAAATATTTAAAACACACCACACTTAATATTCAGTATATTTGTATATATTTCGCTCACTATTATAATGTGTAAAAACATAATTACCTTTACAATATCTCTTTTCATTTTCAAAATAAATCAATTGAAAGTTTCATATTGAATTGTCAAAAATGACGGATGACACAGTAATTCTTTTTAAATTTAAACCTGGCATCTAGGATATTTTTTTCAGTTTTGTTCCAGTTTTCCTTTTTCGCTTAGTTTTCGATTTTTTACACAAAAACTATGCACGGTAAAAATATGAGACACCCAAAAGCGATTGGTCCTCAATAAACCACATCTAATAAAATAATATTAAAATTATTTCATGAATGGTTTGACCTGTACCCGTGAGCAAAATTTTTGCGATGCTCGAGATGAATCCAAATATAGATATATAGTGAATCCATCAAAATAGTATATGACTAGCGAATTCTCGGCTACGCCGAGCATTCCCTAGAGCTCCGCTATCAGTGCAAAAAACAAATGCCGATCGACATGAAACAATTATTTCATATTTCCACGTCAGGCCTCACCGAGACCTTTCATTAAATTGTTAACACGATATATTTCTAATAATTTTTTGCAAAAAACAAAAGCCGGTTGACATGAAACATTTTTATCATTTTTGTATCCCAGCCCTCACCGAGACCTTTCATTTGATACCAAACACGACATACTTCTTACAGCTTTCTGCATAAAACTAAAGTCGATCGACATGATACATTTTTATCATATCTACACGCTAGCCTACATCGAGACTTTTTATTTCATACGAAACACTATATACTTGTGACAACCTTTTGCAAAAAACAAAAGCCGATCGACATTGACCATTTTCGTTAATTCTGCACACCAGCCTTCATTGTAACCTTTCATTTGATACCAAACACCACACACTTCTGACAACTTTTTGCAAAAAACAAATACCAATCGACATAGCACATTTTTTGTCAATTCTGCACGCTAGCCCTCTCCGAGACCTTTCATTTAATATCAAACACGACATACTTCTTACAACTTTTTGGATAAAACAAAAGCCGATCGATATGGAACATTTTTGTCAATTCTGCACGCTATCATTTGATACCAAACACCACACACTTCTAACAACTTTTTCCAAAAAACAAATACCGATCGACATAGCACATTTTTATCAGTTCTGCACGCTAGCCCTCTCCGAGACCTTTCATTTGATATCAAACACGACATACTTCTGACAACTTTTTGCATAAAATAAAAACCGATCGACATGGAACATTTTTGTCAATTCTGCACGCTAGCCCTCAACGAGACCTTTCATTTGAGACCAAACTCGACATATCTTTGAGAAATTTTTGCAAAAAACAAATGTCGAGTAACCCTTTTTTGTTAATTCTACACGCCAGCCTTATCGAGCCCTTTCAATTGATACCAAACACCACATACTTCTCACAACTTTTTCCAAAAAACAAAAGCCGTTCGATATAGAACATTTTTGTTCATTCTGCACGCTAGCCCTCATCGTGTCCTAGCCTAATATAACATTCACTGTCTTCAGTAACCTTTCATTTGGGAATATTTGTTCTTTGTTTAGTTACTTTATTAAACATTTGGCAACATTGACTTTTGTAATTCGAAAATACCCAAACACGACATTATGCAAAAAACAATTTCTAATCTACATAGAACATTTTTGTCATTCGTGCACACCAGTTCGTATTGTGTCGTTTCCTTAAAACCCAAGGACGACCTACTTTTAACAACTTTTTACGGAAAACAAATGCAGATCGACATGACACATTTTTTTGTCATTTTAAAACTGGCCCTTATGGTTTCCTTTCTTTTGATAACAAACACAGCAAAGTATTCAATTTACTTTATTTAGGAATATTTGATTTTTATTTAGTTACTTTATAATTTGGCAACACTGTTAGTATTAAAAAATAGTAGTTAATTTTTAAATTTATAAATTAATATTGTCAACCCTAATACAACTGCCACCGTCTTCAGTGAAGTTATTTTAGGAATATTTGGTTTTAATTTAGTTACTTCATCACACATTTGGCAACATTGACTTTTGACATTGGAAACGTCAAAATTTATATTAATTAAATACGTTATGTTTTAAACTTAAATGAGTTGTAACACATTTGCTCAAGTGTATTATTCATGATACTGTTTTTAAATCTTTGATATCAATGTTCTATTAAAAGATATAATCATTTAAAGTTCATAGGCAGATTGTCAAAAGTGACGGATGACGGCGTGATTCTTCTTAAAGTTAGACATGGCCTCTGGGATCCATTGTTTCAAGGCAGCATTTGTGCAAAGTTTTAATTTTTTACACGAAAATTACTAATAGTAAAAATATGAGACACCCAAAAGGCACCAGTTCTCATTAGCCCCCACATATTAAAAAAAAAATTATAACAATCATTTGCATGGTTCAGGCTGTAGGCATTTACAAATGTTACTCGATGCTCGTGATGAATCTATAGAGAGTGATATGAAAGGAAGTGAATCTAGCCTTTTAGTATATAGGACTAGCGAATTCTCGGCTACGCCGAGCATTCCCTAGAGCTCCGCTGTCAGTGCAAAAAACAAATGCCGATCGACATGAAACAATTATTTCATATTTGCACGTCAGGCCTCACCGAGACCTTTCATTAGATTGCAAACACGATATACTTCTAATAATATTTTGCAAAAAACAAAAGCCGGTCGACATGAAACATTTTTGTCATTTATGTACCCCAACTCTCACCGAGACCTTTCATTTGATACCATATACGACATACTTCTGACAACTTTCTGCATTAAACAAAAGTCAATCGACATGAAACATTTTTATCATATCTACACGCTAGCCCACATCCAGACTTTTCATTTGATACCAACCACTATATACTTGTGATATCCTTTTGCAAAAAACAAAAGCCGATCGACATAGCACATTTTTGTCAATTCTGCAGGCTAGCCCTCACCGAGACTTTTCATTTGATACCAAACACGACACACTTCTTACAACTTTTTGCATAAAACAAAAGCCGATCAACATGGAACATTTTTGTCAATTCTGCACGCTACCCCTCAACGAGACTTTTCATTTGATACCAAACACCACACACTTCTGACAACTTTTTGCAAAAAACAAATACCGATCCACATAGCACATTTTTATCATTTCTGCACGCTAGTCCTCTCCGAGACCTTTCATTTGATATCAAACACGATATACTTCTGACAACTTTTTGCAAAAAACAAAAACCGATCGACATAGTACATTTTTGTCAATTCTGCAGGCTAGCCCTCTCCGAGACCTATCATTTGATACCAAACACGACATACTTCTGACAACTTTTTGCATAAAACAAAAGCCGATCGACATGGAACATTTTTGTCAATTCTGCACGCTAGCCCTCAACGAGACCTCTCTTTTTTGAGACAAAACTCGACATATCTTCGAGGAATTTTTGCAAAAACAAAAGCCGATCAACATTGACCTTTTTTCTTAATTCTACACGCCAGCCCTTATCGAGCCTTTTCATTTGATACCAAACACCACATACTTCTCACAACATTTTCCAAAAAACAAAAGCCGTTCGATATAGAACATTTTTGTTCATTCTGCACGCTAGCCCTCATCGTGACCTAGGCTAATATAACATTCACTGTCTTCAGTAACCTTTCATTTGGGAATATTTGTTCTTTGTTTAGTTACATTATTAAACATTTGGCAACATTGACTTTTTTAATTTGAAAATACCCAAACACGACATTTTTCTGACAACATTATGCGAAAACCAAATTCTAATCTACATGGAACATTTTTGTCATTCGTGCACACCAGTCCGTATTGTGTCGTTTCCTTAAAACCCAAGGACGACCTACTTCTAACAACTTTTTACGGAAAACAAATGCAGATCGACATGACACATTTTTTTAGTCATTTTAAAACTGGTTCTTATGGTTTTCTTTCTTATGATAATAAACACAGCAAAGTATTCAATTTATTTTATTTAGGAATATTTGATTTTTATTTAGTTACTTTATAATTTGGCACTGTTTGCATTAAAAAATAGTAGTTAATTTTTAAATTTATAAATTAATATTGTCAACCCTAATACAACTGCCACCGTCTTCAGTGAAGTTAGTTTAGGAATATTTGGTTTTAATTTAGTTACTTCATCACACATTTGGCAACATTGACTTTTGACATTGGAAACGTCAAAATTTAAATTAATTAAATACGTTATGTTTTAAACTTAAATTAGTTGTAACACATTTGCTCAAGTGTATTATTCATGATACTGTTTTTAAATCTTTGATATCAATGTTCTATTAAAAGATATAATCATTTAAAGTTCATAGGCAGATTGTCAAAAGTGACGGATGACGGCGTGATTCTTCTTAAAGTTAGACATGGCCTCTGGGATCCATTGTTTCAAGGCAGCATTTGTGCAAAGTTTTAATTTTTTACACGAAAATTACTAATAGTAAAAATATGAGACACCCAAAAGGCACCAGTTCTCATTAGCCCCCACATATTAAAAAAAAAATTATAACAATCACTTGCATGGTTCAGGCTGTAGGCGATTACAAAAGTTACTCGATGCTCGTGATGAATCTATAGATAGATAGATATATAGATATATATATATATATAGTGAATCTAATCGTTTAGTATAGTGACTAGCGAATTCTCGGCTACGCCGAGCATTCCCTAGAGCTCCGCTGTCAGTGCAAAAAACAAATGCCGAGGGACATGAAACAATTATTTCATATTTGCACGTAAGGCCTCACCGAGACCTATCATAAGATTGCAAACACGATATACTTCTAATAATTTTTTGCAAAAAACAAAAGCCGGTCGACATGAAACATTTTTGTCATTTATGTACCCCAACTCTCACCGAGACCATTCATTTGATATTATACACGACGTACTTCTGACAACTTTCTGCATTAAAAAACAGTGGATCGACATGAAACATTTTTATCATATCTACACTCTAGCCCACACCGAGACTTTTCATTTGATACCAAACAGTATATATTTGTGACAACCTTTTGCAAAAAACAAAAGCCGATCGACATTGACCATTTTCGGTAATTCTGCACACCAGCCTTCATTGTAACCTTTTATTTGATACCAAACACCACACACTTCTGGCACATTTTTTTGTTAATTCTGCACGCTAGCCCTCTGCGAGACCTTTCATTTGATACCAAAACGACATACTTCTGACAACTTTTTGCAAAAAACAAATACCGATCGACATAGCACATTTTTATCAATTCTGCACGCTAGCCCTCTCTGAGACCTTTCATTTGATACCAAACACGACATACTTCTGACAACTTTTTGCATAAAACAAAAGCCGATCGACATGGAACATTTTTGTCAATTCTGCACGCTAGCCCTCAACGAGACCTTTTATTTGAGACCAAACTTGACATATCTTTAAAAAATTTTTGCAAAAAACAAAAGCCGACCAACATTGACCTTTTTTGTTAATTCTACACGCCAGCCCTTATCGAGCCTTTTCATTTGATACCAAACACCACATACTTCTCACAACTTTTTCCAAAAAACAAAAACCGATCGACATGGAACATTTTTGTCAATTCTGCACGCTAGCCCTCAACGAGACCTCTCATTTGATATCAAACACCACACACTTCTGACAACTTTTTGCAAAAAAACAAATACCGATCGACATAGCTCATTTTTATCTATTCTGCACGCTAGCCCTATCCGAGACTTTTCATTTGATATCAAAAACAACATACTTCTGACAACTTTTTGCGAAAAACAAACCGATCGACATAGTACATATTTGTCAAATCTGCACGCTAGCTCTCTCCGAGACCTTTCATTTGATACCAAACACGACATATTTCTGACAACTTTTTGCATAGAACAAAAGCCGATCGATATGGAACATTTTTGTCAATTCTGCACGCCAGCCCTCAACGAGACCTTTCATTTGAGACCAAACTCGACATACCTTTGAGAAATTTTTGCAAAAAACAAAAGCCGATCAATATTGACCTTTTTTGTTAATTCTACACGCCAGCCCTTATCGAGCCTTTCTATTTGATATCAAACACCACATACTTCTCACAACTTTTTCCAAAAAACAAAAGCCGTTCGATATAGAACATTTTTCTTCATTCTGCACGCTAGCCCTCATCGTGACCTTAGCCTAATATAACATTCACTGTCTTCAGTAACCTTTCATTTGGGAATGTTTGTTCTTTGTTTAGTTACTTTATTAAACATTTGGCAACATTGACTTTTGTAATTCGAAAACACCCAAACACGACATTTTTCTTACAACATTTTGCAAAAAACAAATTCTAATCTACGTAGAACATTTTTGTCATTCGTGCACACCAGTCCGTATTGTGTCGTTTCCTTAAAACCCAAGAACTACCTACTTCTGACAATTTTTTGCAAAAAACAACTGCAGATTGACATGATACATTTTTTTGTCATTTTAAAACTGGCCCTTATGATTTCCTTTCTTTTGATAACAAACACAGTAAAGTATTCAATTTATTTTATTTAGAAATATTTGATTTTTATTTAGTTACTTTATAATTTGGCAACGTTGTTTATATTAAAAAATAGTAGTTAATTTTTAAATTTATAAATTAAGATTGTCAACCCTAATACAACTGCCACCGTCTTCAGTGAAGTTAGTTTAGGAATATTTGGTTTTAATTTAGTTACTTCATCACACATTTGGCAACATTGATTTTTGACATTGGAAACGTCAAAATTTATATTAATTAAATACGTTATGTTTTAAACTTAAATTAGTTGTAACACATTTGCTCAAGTGTATTATTCATGATACTGTTTTTAAATCTTTGATATCAATGTTCTATTAAAAGATATAATCATTTAAAGTTCATAGGCAGATTGTCAAAAGTGACGGATGACGGCGTGATTCTTCTTAAAGTTAGACATGGCCTCTGGGATCCATTGTTTCAAGGCAGCATTTGTGCAAAGTTTTAATTTTTTACACGAAAATTACTAATAGTAAAAATATGAGACACCCAAAAGGCACCAGTTCTCATTAGCCCCCACATATTAAAAAAAAAATTATAACAATCATTTGCATGGTTCAGGCTGTAGGCATTTACAAATGTTACTCGATGCTCGTGATGAATCTATAGAGAGTGATATGAAAGGAAGTGAATCTAGCCTTTTAGTATATAGGACTAGCGAATTCTCGGCTACGCCGAGCATTCCCTAGAGCTCCGCTGTCAGTGCAAAAAACAAATGCCGATCGACATGAAACAATTATTTCATATTTGCACGTCAGGCCTCACCGAGACCTTTCATTAGATTGCAAACACGATATACTTCTAATAATATTTTGCAAAAAACAAAAGCCGGTCGACATGAAACATTTTTGTCATTTATGTACCCCAACTCTCACCGAGACCTTTCATTTGATACCATATACGACATACTTCTGACAACTTTCTGCATTAAACAAAAGTCAATCGACATGAAACATTTTTATCATATCTACACGCTAGCCCACATCCAGACTTTTCATTTGATACCAACCACTATATACTTGTGATATCCTTTTGCAAAAAACAAAAGCCGATCGACATAGCACATTTTTGTCAATTCTGCAGGCTAGTCCTCACCGAGACTTTTCATTTGATACCAAACACGACACACTTCTTACAACTTTTTGCATAAAACAAAAGCCGATCAACATGGAACATTTTTGTCAATTCTGCACGCTACCCCTCAACGAGACTTTTCATTTGATACCAAACACCACACACTTCTGACAACTTTTTGCAAAAAACAAATACCGATCCACATAGCACATTTTTATCATTTCTGCACGCTAGTCCTCTCCGAGACCTTTCATTTGATATCAAACACGATATACTTCTGACAACTTTTTGCAAAAAACAAAAACCGATCGACATAGTACATTTTTGTCAATTCTGCAGGCTAGCCCTCTCCGAGACCTATCATTTGATACCAAACACGACATACTTCTGACAACTTTTTGCATAAAACAAAAGCCGATCGACATGGAACATTTTTGTCAATTCTGCACGCTAGCCCTCAACGAGACCTCTCTTTTTTGAGACAAAACTCGACATATCTTCGAGGAATTTTTGCAAAAACAAAAGCCGATCAACATTGACCTTTTTTCTTAATTCTACACGCCAGCCCTTATCGAGCCTTTTCATTTGATACCAAACACCACATACTTCTCACAACATTTTCCAAAAAACAAAAGCCGTTCGATATAGAACATTTTTGTTCATTCTGCACGCTAGCCCTCATCGTGACCTAGGCTAATATAACATTCACTGTCTTCAGTAACCTTTCATTTGGGAATATTTGTTCTTTGTTTAGTTACATTATTAAACATTTGGCAACATTGACTTTTTTAATTTGAAAATACCCAAACACGACATTTTTCTGACAACATTATGCGAAAACCAAATTCTAATCTACATGGAACATTTTTGTCATTCGTGCACACCAGTCCGTATTGTGTCGTTTCCTTAAAACCCAAGGACGACCTACTTCTAACAACTTTTTACGGAAAACAAATGCAGATCGACATGACACATTTTTTTAGTCATTTTAAAACTGGTTCTTATGGTTTTCTTTCTTATGATAATAAACACAGCAAAGTATTCAATTTATTTTATTTAGGAATATTTGATTTTTATTTAGTTACTTTATAATTTGGCACTGTTTGCATTAAAAAATAGTAGTTAATTTTTAAATTTATAAATTAATATTGTCAACCCTAATACAACTGCCACCGTCTTCAGTGAAGTTAGTTTAGGAATATTTGGTTTTAATTTAGTTACTTCATCACACATTTGGCAACATTGACTTTTGACATTGGAAACGTCAAAATTTATATTAATTAAATACGTTATGTTTTAAACTTAAATTAGTTGTAACACATTTGCTCAAGTGTATTATTCATGATACTGTTTTTAAATCTTTGATATCAATGTTCTATTAAAAGATATAATCATTTAAAGTTCATAGGCAGATTGTCAAAAGTGACGGATGACGGCGTGATTCTTCTTAAAGTTAGACATGGCCTCTGGGATCCATTGTTTCAAGGCAGCATTTGTGCAAAGTTTTAATTTTTTACACGAAAATTACTAATAGTAAAAATATGAGACACCCAAAAGGCACCAGTTCTCATTAGCCCCCACATATTAAAAAAAAAATTATAACAATCACTTGCATGGTTCAGGCTGTAGGCGATTACAAAAGTTACTCGATGCTCGTGATGAATCTATAGATATATATATATAGTAAATCTAATAGTTTAGTATATAGGATGATGAAGAATTATAAAATTCGGGCGCGGAAGCAAATATTTATATGATTTTTTTTTACAAAAATAAAGTCAGGTTTTACCTATTCTTGATGAATACGTTGTATATTGTAAGCTACATGGGATGGATTCTAGAATACCTACCACACTTGAAATAGCAAGTTTTTTGTTGCAATGTTTTTTTTTAGCTAAAATATTATGAAAAATATAAAATTCGAGCGCGGAAGCAAATATTTATATGATTTTTTACAAAAATAAAGTCAGATTTTACCTTTTCTTGATGAATACGTTGTATATTGTAAGCTACATGGGCTGGATTCTTGAATACGTACCACACTTGAAATAGCAATTTTCTTGTTGCAATGCTTTCTTTTAGCTAAAATATGTTGAAAAATGATAAAATCCGGGCGCGGAAGCAAATATTTATATGATTTTTTACAAAAATAATGTCATATTTTACCTATTTTTGATATGGATATTTTTGTTAAAACATTCATATTCATGCTTTAGGATCTATACTATAGATAATTTTAGCATTGAACATGCAAAAGTGACCATAACGTGGTAGTAATCAGATAATATACATTAAATTTTCGGGTTTTATTTTAATGAATACGTTGTATATTGTAAGCAACATGGGCTGGATTCTAGAAAACCTACCACACTTAAAATAGCAATATTCTTGTTGCAATGTTTTCTTTTAGCTAAATTATGATGAAGAATTATAAAATTCGGGGGCGGAAGCAAATATTTATATGGTTTTTTATAAGAAATAAAGTCAGATTTTACCTATTCTTAATGAATTCGTTGTATATTGTAAGCTACATGGGCTGGATTCTAGAATACCTACCTCACTTGAAATAGCAATTTTCTTTTTGCAATGTTTTCTTTTAGCTAAAATATGATGAAGAATTATAAAATTCGGGCGCGGAAGCAAATACATATTTAATTTTTTTCAAAAATAAAGTCAGGTTTTACCTATTCTTGATGAATACGTTGTATATTGTAAGCTACATGGGATGGATTCTAGAATAACTACCACACTTAAAATAGAAATTTTCTTGTTGCAATGTTTACTTTTGCTAAATTAAGATGAAGAATTATAAAATTCGGTCTCGGAAGCAAATATTTATATGATTTTCTAGAAAAATAAAGACAGATTTTAGCTATATATGATTTTTTACAAAAATAAAGTCAGGTTTTACCTGTTCTTGAAATGGATATTTTTGTTAAAACGTTCATATTCATGCTTTAGGATCTATAGTATGGATAATTTTAGCATTGGACATGCAAAAGTGACCATAACGTGGTACCAATCAGATAATAAACATTCAATTTTCGGGTGTCATTTTAATGAATACATTGTATATTGTAAGCTACATGGGATAGATTCTAGAATACCTACCACACTTGAAATAGCAATTTTCTGGTTGCAATGTTTTCTTTTAGCTAAAATATGATGAAGAATTATAAAATATAGGCGCGGAAGCAAATATTTATATGATTTTTTACAAAAATAAAGTCAGATTTTATCTATTCTTGATGAATACGTTGTATATTGTAAGCTACATGGGCTGGAATCTAGAATACCTACCACACATGAAATAGCAATTTTCTTGTTGCAATGTTTTCCTTCAGCTAAAATATTATGAAAAATTATAAAATTCGGGCGCGGAAGCAAATATTTATATGATTTTTTACAAAAATAAAGTCAGATTTTACCTATTCTTGATGAATACGTTGTACATTGTAAGCTACATGGCCTGGAATCTAGAATACCTACCACACTTGAAATAGCAATTTTCTTGTTGCAATGATTTCTTTTAGCTAAAATATGATAAAGAATTTTAAAATTCGGGCGCGGAAGCAAATATTTATATTATTTTTTACAAAAATAAGGTCACATTTTACCTATTCTTGATGAATACGTTGTATATTGTAAGCTACATAAGCTGGATTCTAGAATACCTACAACACTTGAAATAGCAATTTTCTTGTTGCAATGTTTTTTTTTAGCTAAAAATATGATGAAGAATTAGAAAAAATTCGGGCGCGGAAGCAAATATTTATATAATTTTTAACTAAAATAAAGTCAGATTTTACCTATTCTTGATGAATACGTTCTATATTGTAAGCTACATGGGCTGGATTCTAGAATACCTACCACACTTGAAATAGCATTTTTCTGGTTGCAATGTTTTCTTTTAGGTAAAATATGATAAAGAATTATAAAATTCGGGCGCGGAAGCAAATATTTATATGATTTTTTACAAAAATAAAGTCAGATTTTACCTATTGTTGATGAATACGTTGTATATTGTAAGCTACATAGGCTGGATTCTAGAATACCTACTACACTTGAAATAGCAATTTTTTTGTTGCAATGTTTTCTTTCAGCTAAAATATGCTGGAGGATTTTAAAATTCGGGCGCCGAAGCAAATATTTATATGTTTTTTTACAAAAATAAATCAGATTTTACCTATTCTTGATGAATACGTTGTATATTGTAAGCTACATGGGCTGGAATCTAGAATACCTACCACACTTAAAATAGCAATTTTCTTGTTGCAATGTTTTCTTTTAGCTAAAATATGATGATAAATTATAAAATTTGGGCGCGGAAGCAAATATTTATATGATTTTTTACAAAAATAAAGTCAGATTTTACTTTTTCTTGATTAATACGTTGTATATTGTAAGCTACATGGGCTGGATTCTAGAATACCCACCACACTTGAAATAGCAATTTTCTTGTTGCAATGTTTTCTTTTAGCTAAAATATGATAAAGAATCATGAATTTCGGGTGTGGAAGCAAATATTTACATGATTTTTTACAAAAATAAAGTCAGATTTTACCTATTCTTGATGAATACGTTGTATATTGTAAGCTACATGGGCTGGATTCTAGAATACCTACCACACTTGAAATAGCAATTTTCTTGTTGCAATGTTATCTTTTAGCTAAATTATGATGAAAAATTATAAGATTTGGGCGCGGAAGCATATATTTATATGATTTTTTACAAAAATAAATTCAGATTTTACCTATTTGTGACAAATACGTTGTATGTTGTAAGCTACATTTGCTGGATTCTAGAATACCTACCACACTTGATATAGCAATTTTCTTGTTGCAATGTTTTCTTTTAGCTAAAATATGATGAAGAATTATAAAATTCGGGCGCGGAAGCAAATATTTATATGATTTTTTACAAAAATAAAGTCAGATTTTACCTATTCTTGATGAATACGTTGTATATTGTAAGCTACATGGGCTGGATTCTAGAATACCTACCACACTTGAAATAGCAATTTTCTTGTTGCAATGTTTTCTTTTAGCTAAAATATGATGAAGAATTATAAAATTCGGGCGCGGAAGCAAATATTTATATAATTTTTTACAAAAATAAAGACAGATTTTACCTATTGTTGATGAATACGTTGTATATTGTAAGCTACATGGGCTGGATTCTAGAATACCTACTACACTTGAAATAGCAATTTTTTTGTTGCAATGTTTTCTTTCAGCTAAAATATGCTGGAGGATTTTAAAATTCGGGCGCCGAAGCAAATATTTATATGTTTTTTTACAAAAATAAATCAGATTTTACCTATTCTTGATGCATACGTTGTATTTTGTAAGCTACATGGGCTGGATTCTAGAATACCTACCGTATTTGAAATAGCAATTTTCTTGTTGCAATGTTTTCTTTTAGCTAAACTATGATAAAGAATTATAAAATTCGGGCGCGGAAGCAAATATTTATATGATTTTTTACTAAAATAAAGTCAGATTTTACCTATTCTTGATGAATACGTTGTATATTGCAAGCTACGTGGGCTAGATTCTAGAATACCTACCACATTTGAAATAGCAATTTACTTGTTGCAATGTTTTCTTTTAGCTAAATTATGATAAAGAATATAAAATTCGGGCGCGGAAGCATATATTTATATGATTTTTTACAAAAATAAAGTCAGATTTTACCTATTCTTGATGAATACGTGATATATTGTAAGCTACATGGGCAGGATTCTAGAATACCTACCACACTTGAAATAGCAATTTTCTTGTTGCAATGTTTTCTTTTAGCTAAAATATGATGAAGAATTATAAAATTCGGGCGCGGAAGCAAATATTTATATGATTTTTTACAAAAATAAAGTCAGATTTTACCTATTGTTGATGAATACGTTGTATATTGTAAGCTACATGGGCTGGGTTCTAGAATACCTACTATACTTGAAATAGCAATTTTTTTGTTGCAATGTTTTCTTTCAGCTAAAATATGCTGGAGGATTTTAAAATTCGGGCGCCGAAGCAAATATTTATATGTTTTTTTACAAAAATAAAGTCAGATATTACCTATTCTTGATGAATACGTTGTATATTGTAAGCTACATGGGCTGAATTTTAGAATACCTACCACACTTGAAATAGCAATTTTCTTGTTGCAATGTTGTTTTTTAGCTAAAATATGGTGAAGATTTATAAAATTCGGGCGCGGAAGCAAATATTTATATGATTTTTTACAAATATAAAGTCAGATTTTACCTATTCTTGAGGAATACGTTGTATATTGTAAGTTACATGGGCTGGACTCTAGAATACATACCACACTTGAAATAGCAATTTTTATGTTGCAATGTTTTCTTTTAGCTAAAATATGATGAAAAATTATAAAATTCGGTCGCGGAAGCAAATATTTATATGATTTTTTACAAAAACAAAGTCAGATTTTACCTATTCTTGATTAATACGTTGTATATTGTAAGCTACATGGGCTGTATTCTAGAATACCTACCACACTTGAAATAGCAATTTTCTTGTTGCAATGTTTTCTTTTAGCTAAAATATTATGAAGAATTATAAAATTCGGGCGCGGAAGCAAATATTTATATGATTTTTTACAAAAGTAAAGTCAGATTTTACCTATTCTTGATGAATACGTTGTATATTGTAAGCTACGTGGGCTAGATTCTAGAATACCTACCACATTTGAAATAGCAATTTACTTGTTGCAATGTTTTCTTTTAGCTAAATTATGATAAAGAATATAAAATTCGGGCGCGGAAGCATATATTTATATGATTTTTTACAAAAATAAAGTCAGATTTTACCTATTCTTGATGAATACGTGATATATTGTAAGCTACATGGGCAGGATTCTAGAATACCTACCACACTTGAAATAGCAATTTTCTTGTTGCAATGTTTTCTTTTAGCTAAAATATGATGAAGAATTATAAAATTCGGGCGCGGAAGCAAATATTTATATGATTTTTTACAAAAATAAAGTCAGATTTTACCTATTGTTGATGAATACGTTGTATATTGTAAGCTACATGGGCTGGGTTCTAGAATACCTACTATACTTGAAATAGCAATTTTTTTGTTGCAATGTTTTCTTTCAGCTAAAATATGCTGGAGGATTTTAAAATTCGGGCGCCGAAGCAAATATTTATATGTTTTTTTACAAAAATAAAGTCAGATATTACCTATTCTTGATGAATACGTTGTATATTGTAAGCTACATGGGCTGAATTTTAGAATACCTACCACACTTGAAATAGCAATTTTCTTGTTGCAATGTTGTTTTTTAGCTAAAATATGGTGAAGATTTATAAAATTCGGGCACGGAAGCAAATATTTATATGATTTTTTACAAATATAAAGTCAGATTTTACCTATTCTTGAGGAATACGTTGTATATTGTAAGTTACATGGGCTGGACTCTAGAATACATACCACACTTGAAATAGCAATTTTTATGTTGCAATGTTTTCTTTTAGCTAAAATATGATGAAAAATTATAAAATTCGGTCGCGGAAGCAAATATTTATATGATTTTTTACAAAAAAAAAGTCAGATTTTACCTATTCTTGATTAATACGTTGTATATTGTAAGCTACATGGGCTGTATTCTAGAATACCTACCACACTTGAAATAGCAATTTTCTTGTTGCAATGTTTTCTTTTAGCTAAAATATTATGAAGAATTATAAAATTCGGGCGCGGAAGCAAATATTTATATGATTTTTTACAAAAGTAAAGTCAGATTTTACCTATTCTTGATGAATACGTTGTATATTGTAAGCTACATGGGCTGGATTCTAGAATACCTACCACACTTGAAATAGCAATTTTTTTGTTACAGTGTTTTTTTTTTGCTAAAATACGATAAAGAATTATTAAATTCGGGCTCGGAAGCAAATATTTATATGATTTTTTACAAAAATGAAGTCAGATTTTACCTATTCTTGATGAATACGTTGTATATTGTAAGCTACATGGGCTGGATTTTAGAATACCTACCACATTTGAAATAGCAATTTTCTTGTTGCAATGTTGTTTTTTAGCTAAAATATGGTGAAGATTTATAAAATTCGGGCGCGGAAGCAAATATTTATATGATTTTTTACAAATATAAAGTCAGATTTTACCTATTCTTGAGGAATACGTTGTATATTGTAAGTTACATGGGCTGGACTCTAGAATACATACCACACTTTAAAAAGCAATTTTCTTGTTGCAATGTTTTCTTTTAGCTAAAATATGATGAAAAATTATAAAATTCGTGCGCGGAAGCAAATATTTATATGATTTTTTACAAAAATAAAGTCAGATTTTATCTATTATTGATGAATACGTTGTATATTGTAAGCTACATGGGCTGGATTCTGGAATACCTAACACACTTGAAATAGCAATTTTATTGTTGCAATGTTTTCTTTTAGCTAAAATATCATAAAGAATTATAAAATTCGGGAGCGGAAGCAAATATTTATATGATTTTTTACAAAAATAAAGTTAAATTTTACCTGTTCTTGAAATAGATATTTTTGTTAAAACATTCATATTCATGCTTTAGAATCTATACTATGGATAATTTTAGCATTAAACATGCAAAAGTGACCATGACGTGGTACCAATCAGATAATAAACATGTAATTTTCGGGTGTCATTTTAATGAATACGTTATATATTATAAGCTACATGGGCTGGATCCAAGAGTAACTACCAGACTTGAAATAGCAAATTTCTTGTTGTAATGTTTTTATTTAGCTAAAATATGATGAAGAATTATAAAATTCGGGCGCAAAAGAAAATATTTATATGATTTTTTACAAAAATAATGTCAGATTTTACCTATTCTTGATCAATACGTTGTACATTGTAAGCTACATGGGCTGGATTCTGGAATACCTACCACACTTGAAATAGCAATTTTCTCGTTGCAATATTTTCTTTTAGCAAAAATGTGATAAAAAATTATAAAATTCGGGAGCGGAAGCAAATATTTATATGACATTTTACAAAAATAAACTCAGAGTTTACTTATTCTTGATGAATACGTTGTATATTGTAAGCTACATGGGCTGGATTCTAGAATACCTACCACATTTGAAATAGCAATTTTCTTGTTGCAATGTTTTCTTTTAGCTAAAATATGATAAAGAATTATAAAATTGGGGCGTGGAAGCAAATATTTATATGATTTTTTCCTAAAATAAAGTCAGATTTTACCTTGTTTTGATGAATACGTTGTATATTGTAAGCTACATGGGGTGGATTTTAGAATACCTACCACACTTGAAATAGCAATTTTCTTGTTGCAATGTTTTCTTTTAGCTAAAATATGATAAAGAATTATAAAATTCAGGTTCGGAAGCAAATAGTTATATAGTTTTTTACAAAAATAAAGTCAGATTTTACCTTGTTTTGATAAATACGTTGTATATTGTAAGCTACATGGGCTGGATTCTAAAATACCTACCACACTTGAAATAGCAATTATCTTGTTGCAATGGTTTCTTTTAGCTAAAATACTAGCGAATTCTCAGTTACGCTGAGCTTTCCCTAGACCTCCGGCGTCCGTGAAATATTACCATTTGATAGATAATTTCATTTCTGAAAAAAAACAAGGTTTACTTCGGCCAACTAATTGTAAAAAACAAATGCAGATCAACTTGGCATTTTTTTGTCATTTCTGCAAATTAGCCCTTAACAAGACATTTAATTTAAAACCAAACATGACATACTTCTAACAACTTTTCCAATAAACAAAAGCTGGTCGACATGAACCATTTCTGTCAATTTTGCATGTCTGCTCTAATAGAGACCTTTCATTTTATACCAAATACGATATACTTCGGACAAATTTTTGCATAAAACAAAAGCCGTTAGTCATTTTTGACATTTCTGCTCGCCAGCCCTCATCGAGTCCTTTTATTTAACTCCAACCACGATATACTTCTTACAACTTTTTACAGAAAACAAAAGCCGCCAACGTAATCCATTTTCGTCATTTCTGCACGCGAGCCCTTAATAAGACCTTTCATTTGAGACCAAACATGATATGCTTTATACAACTTTTTTCAGAAAACAAACGCCGATCAACATAGATCATTTTTGTCAATTCTGCACGCGAGCACTTTCCGAGACCTTTCATTCGATACCAAACACTACAAATTTCGGACAACTTTTTATAAAAAACAAAAGCCGATTAGCATAGATCATTTTTGTCAATTCTGCTCGCCACTCTTCATCGAGAAATTTCTTTTAATACCATACACGAGATACTTCTGACAACTTTCTACAAAAAACAAAAGCCAATCGACATGGAACATTTTTGTCAATTTTGCATGTCAGCCCTTAACGAGACCTTTCATGAGATACCCAACACGACATACGTCTATTAACTTTTTGCATAAAACAAAAGCCGATCAACATGGAAAATTTCCTTTTTTGCACACCAGCCCTCACCAAGACTTTTCATTCGATACCAAACACAACATATTTCTGACAACATTTTGCAAAAAACGAATTCTAAGTAGGTTTGAGGCCAAACTCGACATAATTTTGAGAAATTCTTACAGAAAGCAAAACCCGAAAGAAATGCAACATTTTTGTCAACTCTGAACGCCAGCCCTCAACAAGACCTTTTATCTGAGACCAAACTCGACATACTTCTAAAAACTTTTTACAAAAAACAAAAGTCGATCAATATTAACCATTTTTGTTAATTCTGCACACCTGCCCTTATCGAAACCTTTTATGTGATACCAAACACCAAACACTTCTGATATCTTTTTGCAAAAAACAAAAAATTATCAACATAGCATATTTTTGTCAATTCTGCACGCTTAGCCCTCAACGAGACGTTTCATTTGAGACCAAACTCGACATACCTTTAAGAAAGTTTTGCAAAAATCAAAAGCCGAACAACATTGATCATTGTTGTTAATTCTACACGCCAGCCCCTATCGAGCTCTTTTATTTGATACTAAACACCACTTACTTCTCATAACTTTTTTCCAAACACGACATTTTTCTGACAAAATTTTGCACAAAACAAATCGCAATCTACGTAGAACATTTTTGTCATTCCTGCACACCAGTCCACATTGTGTCGTTTCATTAAAACCCAAGGACGACCTACCTCTAACAACTTTTTGCGCAAAACAAATGCAGATCGACATGCCACAGTTTTTTTGTCGTTTCAAAACCGGCCCTTATGGTTTTCTTTCTCTTGATATCAAACACAGCAAAGTGTTCAATTTATTTTATTTAGGAATATTATATTTTTATTTAGTTACCTACTTCATAATTTGGCAACACTGTTTGTATTAAAAATATTAGATAATTTTTAAATTTATAAATTAATATTGTAAATCCTAATATAATTGCCACCGTCTTCAGTGAAGTTAGTTTAGGAATATTCGGTTTTAATTTAGTTACTTCATCACACATTTGGCAACATTGACTTTTGACATTGGAAACGTCAAAATTTATATTAATTAAATACGTTATGTTTTAAACTTAAATTAATTGTAACACCTTTGCTCAAGACTATTATACATGATACTGTATTTACTTCTTTAATATCAATGTTCTATAAAAAGTTATAATCGTTTCAATTTCATAGACAGATTGTCAAAAGTGATAGATGACCTCTTGACTCTTTTTAAATTTAGGCATGGCTACTAGGATCCATTGTTTCAAGTTAATTTTGCACAGTTTTTATTTTTTTACACAAGAACCACTCACAGTAAAAATATGAGACCCCCAAAAGGCAAAACTACACATTATTCCCTGCAATCTAAAAAAAATTACAACAATCCCTTTCATGGTTAAGATAGTTAGGCTTGCCACAAAGTTTGGCGATCGTCGTGATGAAAATAAATAAACACCGACCCATGCCTTTTTAGTATATAGGAGTAGCGAATTCTCGGCTACGCCGAGCATTCCTTAGACCTCCGCTGTCAGTACAAAAAACAAATGCCAATCGACATGAAACAATTTTTTCATATCTGCTCGTTAGCCCTTACTGACTTCTGACAAATTTTTGCACAAAACAAAAGTCGATCGACATGTATCATTTTTTCATTTCTGCACGCTAGCCCACAACAAGACCTTTCATTTGATACCAAACATGACATATTTCTAACAATTTTTTGAAAAGAACAAAAGCCGTTCGACGTAAAATATATTTGTCATTTATTCAAGACAGAAAACATTTACATAGAAAACAACCATTTTTAAGATAATTTTAGACTTTAACAAAAATTAATAATTGATATCTATTATAACATTTACTAGAATGATATAATAACAATAATAAACTCTCAGATAACTGTCTGATTTTTAGCGAAAAAGTTACATTTTATATTTAATATATTTCATACCACAGACGTGCGGTACAATCGATTATGATTTTATCTGATGTAGAATTAAAATTTGAACAACTTTGTACTTTTATAGTTTTGCTCTAAATACGAGATCAGGAGAGAAAGTACTCAAAATTTTTTGAAATCGCATCTTTAAGTCCTATGTTCTTTGTTTTATTGCAAAGCTGTATACCGAGTGTAGATTTTAATGTTACTTTTTTCATACTTCTGTATCTCTTTACCTATTCATTTTAGCGCTAAAAGCCTAGGAATATAAGTTGTTAAAAAATTAAAGAGGCATCCTATAAAGTCAACTTACTTTTATAATTATTCATATTTAATGATATAATAATGAAATAAAATTTAAGGTTTTTTAGAAAATGAATTAAGATTGCCTTGATAAATGAAATAAATTTTTGAATAAATTTTCTATTTACACTTTCCGCTCATCGATAATTTATAAATTTATTTAAAATTATTGCATTCTTATATTACAAACAAATATAACTTTGTTTATAAATTAAATTACTATACTATAATATTTTTGAATTAATAAATCTATATTTTTAAATAATATATACACATAATTTTTATAGGTTTAACAATACCGTTTAAACCAATCTTTGTTAAATTTGTTTCTGTGTATATCAGAAAAAATCAATATTTTAATAGTCAAAAAAAATCACATTTATGAATTTCATTGCATCTGCTAAAGAAGGAATCGATATAATTATTCAACAATTAAATATGTTTATATTTAATTTTATATGTATATGAGTAAAAATATTATTTTTAGTCATAAATGAAATTTATTATTCTAAGCAAAAACAAGAACATAATAATATTTTGAATACTTTGTGACATATCAAACTAACTGGTGGCGCTAGTGTTGTTTTATTTATTTTCAAATCACCAGTATGATGTGAAAAGAAGCAAATTATTTACAGCTGACTTCTTATTTTGTAAATCTAGAATGATTTTTTTTTGACAGGAATAAGGACATTTTATTTCCAGAAGTTCAAATCCGTTTTCTGTTTTGATAAAACTATCATCACTACATGCTAAGTATGGTTGGTTAGATAATATTACAACGCAACAAGTCCAATTTTATGTATAATATAATTAGTTGAAGCCTGAAATACTGATTCCGCTTTACTTTCGGTTTCCAAGCCATAACGCATAGCTTGATAACAATAAAAATTGTAGCCATTGATTCTTATCAACATCATTTTTATTATAATAATCATTGTCATATTTTCTCTGTACCAATCTAATTCTATTGGTACATATGTACGTCTACAACGAAAGAGTTCATTGCAGAATAGTATGAAATATTTATGACGGTTTTTATTTTTTGATTTCTTCTTTCTACTGATATTATTTTTGCACTTCCAGCCCTATTTAATGTGCTTTCAATTTCGCTATAAGTATAATACTTTATGCACTCGTTTCAGACAAAATATGTTTGCTTATGTTCTGAAAATGTAAAAAGGATATCAAGACAATTTCCAGACGTTTTTATGTAGAATGATTTTATTGAAACTTTATGATATTTTTCTAAACTGCACTTGTAAAGGCTTGTTCCAAATCATAGACTGATTAGTTTTGGACTGTATTTTAGAATTCTTATTTAAATGTGACTTCACTACACAGTTATAGTTAAAGATAAAATTATAGAAATAACACTTATGATAAACAACAACTTTGTTTCTTGCAGTAGTTTCATTTGTACAAGTTGTGATACACATAAATTGCTAACTTCTTTACATTTCTTAATAACATGAAGTCTCTTTATGATAATACAGCAAAATGAATATCTGGTCTTATTGATTTTAAACGCATAATAAAGTCTAATACTTATATTCATTGGTTTGAAACAGTATTGCAATGCGTGAAACCAAATTTCAATCTAGATCTCTTTGAAAAACTTTTCCGAAGCAGTTCATAGATGTAACCAGTAATTCCAAAATTTAGTGATTTTTTTAGTAATATTAGATTATTATGTTTTTTGGTGACATTTATTTATGAATCTATATTTTATCATCAAGTATCATATGAAATTCTTATATTTTCTATTTTCTTTTGACATTTCAAACAAATTTTGATTTGTAATCAATGAAAATATTTGATGAGAAGACTATAATTTTTTGTGGTGATTTTATAGTACCTTTTTTGATGAAGTTTGTGATTCATACGCTTAATTCGGCAACTGTACCCTCGGTATTTAGATCAAATCGCATGAGTTCTAGTTGAAAATCGTCTTTGCTGAAATGGTAGACCTAGCAAGTTTGTGCCCCCTTGGTTTCCGGCATCTTGTGTTATGGTATTTTTTTTTTAATAACGTCCCTGCTCGAGCGTCAAACGGAGTGTTTGATCCGTGGCAAAAATATTGGCGAATAAAATATAAAATATAAACACCTCACAATAAAATGTATATTTTAAAATAAAGTTTTAAAATTATATTATTTATTGTGTTCATTAATAAATACTTCACATAATGGTACCCGCTTAATAATTATGTTACTAAAACATCTTTTCATGACAAATATTGCATGAATTACAATATAAAGAAATAAATGTCAAACAAAAAAAAATAATTTGAAATGTGAGGATCAACACTACCGGCCGTTACCTCACTTGTCAAATTTAGTTTCCAAAGCCGATCCTAAGGGGCGCTATAAATTGTTTTCACAGATAATAAAGTAGATATCCAATCTTCTACAAATATATTTCCTTAATCTATGCTTATATTTTTAGCAATGTCAAAATGACAAGATAATTTGGCAACTATATTTTGGATGCGTTCAAACATGTGTTACACAGTCGGATTACTGAATGTAACCATTAAGGGTGAATTTTAAAATTTAAAGACACTTGTTAATAAATTTAATTAGAACACAATATTTTTTTAATAAACATATTATAAATATATCTTAACAATTAACAATGGGCTTTTAAGATCCCAAAAATTTACAAATTAGCAGCTAACAAACAAACCGGTCCGTTTTCTTCTAAATTTTCGGTAAACTAAAGGCTCATTGTTAAATTTTAAATATTTTTTGTTACTAAATAAATCTCTTTAAAATATATCTTATAATTTAAATAAGGACACTTCGTTCGACAAATTTTAATTGAATAAAATATATGAAATAATAATGTTCATAAAGTAATTTTCATTTACTATCCAATGAATATAAAAGAATAATGATATATTTTAAAATGATATATGTTTATAACTACAGAATAATAATTAAAACTAACTGTGAGAACTTGCAAACCCTGCTCGCAACTTTCATCATCCAAAATTAACCTTAAACTAATTTTCATGGAATTCATTCACAGTCACATTCGACTGAGAGCGTATGTCATCAAACTTATTTCTCGACTAATATTTGGTTTCAGAAAGTGTTTATTGTTAGAAATATCAATTAAAATGAACAATTGGATACTTTATTTTTTTAAACGTTTTCATTTAAAAAATCATCTCACTCCATAACAAAATATAATAGAATTTTTAAAAATCTAATCTTTGTTGTAATCAATTTCATCATTTCAATTTGATGAAATGCATAAAGAATGTATAAAATGCAGTTACTTACAATTTATTATAATCCAGATACAAAATTCAAAATAATTATTGTACAATAAATTGTTAAATATTTCTTCCAAAAGGGTATGAAGGAAAGGTCTGTCAGTGTTTTTAAATAAATGAGTTTACGACTGAATGCGACGCACCTTGTTTGATTTCCAGAATTTAGTTTTTTGTGAATAGTGTTATTATCCATAATTTTATGATATTTCTTTTGTATAAATATAATCTTGTTTAGATAACTTACCAATTAAAAACTATAACTGAAATGAAAAAACCAATCTAAATACAGCTAAGAAAATATAAAATTACACACTTACATTATAAAATGTAGTGTAATTTTACTTTTAAACTAATTTTACTATATATTTCTCCAAGCAAATACAAGACTTGCATTATGATTGCTTGATTATAACTGACGTTTTGACAAACGTCATAAGTCATGAAAATTTAAATATTGTAAATAAGGTTTGCCGTAAATTATTATGAACAATGCACTTTTATGATAAACAGATACATTTCAGTAGTGTTATTATCAGTAATTTTATGTTATTTCTCTTCTATAAATGTACTCTTGTTTGGGTAACCAATTAAAAATTGTAACTGAAATGAAAATACATATTTAAATACAGTGAAACAAATTCAAAAAGATATACTTACATCATGAAGTGTATTGTACATATTCTTTTAAACATGGATTACTTTTATTTCTGTATATTTGTCTTTGAAAATATAAAACTTGTACCACGAATTTTTGACGGCTCTAACGTATGATAAACGTGAAATGTCAAAAAAGAAATATTTTAATTATACCACATTTAACATTCTGTATATTTGTACATATTTTGCTCACTATTATAATATTTGAAAACATAATTCAATTCATAATATCTCTTCACATTTTCCAAAAAAATAAAATAAAAGTTTCATATTGAATTGTCAAATTTGACGGATGAGAACCGTAATTCTTCTTAAATGTAGACATGGCCTCTGGGATCCATTGTTTCAGTGTACCAATTTTATGCAGTTTTTATTTTTTTAAACAAAAACCACTCACAGTAAAAATATGAGACCCCCAAAAGGCACTCCGGCACAATAGACACTACAAATTGGAAAAAAAATTACAGCAATTACTTGAATGGTCTAGGAGTTTGAGCTGGACACACGATGCCTGATCGTCGTGATGAATTCAAATATAGATAGATATATAGATAGTGAATCTATCAAAATAATATATGATAATGAAGAATTATAAAATTCGGGCGCGGAAGCAAATATTTATATGATTTTTTTTACAAAAATAAAGTCAGGTTTTACCTATTCTTGATGAATACGTTGTATATTGTAAGCTACATGGGATGGATTCTAGAATACCTACCACACTTGAAATAGCAATTTTTTTGTTGCAATGTTTTCTTTTAGCTAAAATATGATGAAAAATATAAAATTCGAGCGCGGAAGCAAATATTTATATGATTTTTACATAAATAAAGTCAGATTTTACCTTTTCTTGATGAATACGTTGTATATTGTAAGCTACATGGGCTGGATTCTAGAATACCTACCACACTTGAAATAGCAATTTTCTTGTTGCAATGCTTTCTTTTAGCTAAAATATGATGAAAAATTATAAAATCCGGGCGCGGAAGAATATATTTATATGATTTTTTACAAAAATATAGTCAGATTTTACCTATTCTTGATGAATAAGTTGTATATTGTAAGCTACATGGGCTGGAATCTAGAATACCTACCACACTTGAAATAGCAATTTTCTTGTTGCAATGTTGTCTTTTAGCTAAAATATGATCAAGAATTATAAAATTCAGGCGCGGAAGCAAATATTCATATGATTTTTGACAAAAATAAAGTCAGATTTTACCTACTCTTGATGAATACGTTGTATATTGTAAGCTACATATGCTGGATCCTAGAATACCTACCACATCTGAAATAGCAATTTTCTTGTTGCAATGTTTTCTTTTAGCTAAAATATGATAAAGAATTATAAAGTTCGGGCGCGGAAGCAAATATTTATATTATTTTTTACAAAAATAAAGTCAGATTTTACCTATTCTTGATGAATACGTGATATATTGTAAGCTATATGAACAGGATTCTAGAATACCTACCACACTTGAAATAGCAATTTTCTTGTTGCAATGTTTTCTTTTAGCTAAAATATGATGAAGAATTGTAAAATTCGGGTGCGGAAGCAAATTTTTATATGATTTTTCACAAAAATAAAGTCAGATTTTACCTATTCGTGATGAATACGTTGTATATTGTAAGCTACATCTGCTGGATTTTAGAATACCTACCACACTTGAAATAGCAATTTTCTTGTTGCAATGTTTTCTTTCAGCTAAAATATGCTGAAGGATTTTAAAATTCGGGCGCCGAAGCAAATATTTATATGTTTTTTTACAAAAATAAATCAGATTTTACCTATTCTTGATGAATATGTTGTATATTGTAAGCTACATGGGCTGGATTCTAGAATACCTACCACACTTGAAATAGCATTTTTTTTGTTGCAATAGTAGATATGCTCTGGGGATTCTAACTCAAACTCGATGACCGTCCTAGCTCGATGACCGTGGTCATCCAGTTCTACCACTCTTCAGCAGTTCTTCAGCAACCCCTTAAGACTTGAAGATGGATTTCTTGGATCTTTTGGCTGTGTGAACCCCTTCTTCAGCAGTTCTTTGGCAACCCCTAGCCAGTTCTTCAGCAACCCTTTAGGACTTAGGGGTGGATTTCTTGGCCTTCTTCGGCAGTACTTCAGCAACCTCTAGCCCCTTCTTCGGCAGTTCTTCAGCAACGGCTTAGAGGCAGTTCTTTAGCAACCTCTTCTTAAGCAAGCCCTGGTTTATCCAGGTGGGGGTCAGGTAGGTGTGTTGTTTTAATTAACCTGTATCAGGTAGGGGATTTTGAACGCCTTCTTCGGCAGTTCTTCTGCAACCACTAGCCCCTTAGTTTTTCAGCAACCACTAGCCCCTTAGAGGCTGTTCATCAGCAACCCCTAGCACCTTCTTCAGCAGTTCTTCAGCAACCCCTAGCCCATTTGGGGCAGTTCTTCAGCAACCCCTAACCCCTTCTTCAGCAACGCCTGGTTTTTCCAGGTGAGGGAGACTGCTCAGGTAGGTGTGTTGTTTTAATTAACCTGTATCAGGTAGGTGTATTGTTTTAATTAACCTGTATCAGGTAGGTGTATTGTTTAAATAATTAACAGGTAGGTACCTGTCTTCGGCTATTGTTTAATGAACAGGTGGGCCGTTTTCAGTCATATTATTTTTTAGGTAATTAACGAGGCGGGGGCCAAGTATTAAGATGTAACGAGGACGTCGACTAGTCATTGCTGTGTCCACGGCGAAATTGAAGTTGAAATGATGTTTTCGAGAGTAAACAAGTTGATATGATAACCTTATTGCGTGAACTATAAGCTAATTATAGACTTATCTGAATAATTTATCAGCTCACATTGGCAGATGTACATAAAATTCTTCTTGAACATTTTCTGATGAAATATATCAGCTTATTATTACAACTGCAAACAAATAATTTTTTCCTGTCGTTATAGCTCAGTGGTAGAGCGTTGTTTTTTAGAATGACAGAGATCCTGAATTCGAGTCCCAGTGGCGACTGATAATTTTTATCAGATAAAAACATATTTCCTTTAAATAATTTTGTGTTGCTAAGTTGTGTAATTAATGAAGAAGTACATAAAATTCTTTTAGAACATTTTCTGATCAAATATATTAGCTTATTATTATTACAACTGCAAACTTGTGTTGCTATGTCGTGTAGTTAACGAAGAACTACTTGAACATTTTGTAATCAATTTTTAACGATAAACTTTAACCTTTTTGGGATATACGACTTAATGTTTATTCAGTTCGTTTTCTGCTCTGATCGCATTATGAAGCTAATTAAAATTACTTTGCCGAAATGCACCTCAAGTGTAACAGTAAAAAAAGTACAACATTTAAATAATGTTTTAATAAGCGGCGGTTTATCAACTATTTGTGGGTGTGTGGTTTTATCATTCAGTTTTATTCTGCATAAAGATAGTGAAATTTTTTTAATAAAGGAAAGTGATTTTAAAAAGTTATACAAATCTTTTACTACAACAAGGAAGTACTTTGAAGATTCTAGTGATATCGAAAAAAGAAAATATATACCGGTGAACGAAGTCAGTCAGTTTAGTGATGTGGAGTATATTTTTAACAAAACACTTTGTGTTTATATTTGGGATCCATCTAAAAATGTAATATATATGAAAGAAAAAGAGTTTCGTACACGTCGTGGACTTGTTATGCCAAGGTTAAAATATTCTTGCGATTGGAAAGAAATTAATGTATTTAAAATAAGTGATTTGTTTGGTAGAGACAGTTAAAAATGCAAAGTCCTGCGGTGAACAATAACTTTCAGTCAATTCCCAAGAGGATTATTAATCGTGAAATATTTGGTACTCATATTGCACCATCTTATTGTAGAAAAAATGAAAGTTTAGAAGAAATTGCAAAATTTAAAAATTTAATATATTGTAATATTACAAGTGTGCAGTCGCATTTTTCTTTGCTCTAGCTCATTTTTACCATAAACTAGTTATTTAAATTGATTTTCCGTTAAAGTTTACGTCTTTGTGTTCATCATGTTAAGTGCTTCACAGTGATTTTGTTTTTGCATCTTTTAAACTTTTACGTGATCTACTTTTTTGTGTGCTTGTGTTTTGCGTTTATCAACTTTCTTAAGTCAATTCTAAACCTTGACATACCACTTCAGACAAAATTTTGCTTGTTTTATCAACTGATATGTCACTGACCTCTAACTTCGTGTTGTGTTTGTGTGTGATTTCCCGCCAAATTATGAATCATGATTAAGTGCGCGAAGTGCAAACGAAAAACACCGGACAACTTCATAGGGTGCGAAGGTACTTGTGGGCAGTGGTTCCATCCAGCTTGTGCAGATCTCACCAACGAAGAATGCCGTCTTCTGGAGAAATCCAACTCAGTATTTTTTTGGTGCTTTTCCTGTAAAATTAACTGTGTTATTATTGACCAAAGCAAAGAGACATACATCAAGAACAAGATCCAATTAATTAATGACAGATTCACGACCCTAGAGAACTCAATTGTCACCACACTACTGTCTGCTCTTAAAGATGATATCGGCTCCATCATCTCTAATGCTGTTTCTTCATTAAAGAATGACATTCAGAAAGATATAATATCTCATCTCCAAACTGTCAATAATAAGCAGTTCTCTTCCACTTGTAGCGCACCCTCATTCGCTGCTACTGTTGCCAAACCTGTACCACAACCATCAGTTTTACTGAAACCAAAACATGCGTCCTCTGCGAATCCTGTAGTATCCAACATCACTATTAACTCTGTCCGTCATGCAAATAAAGGTGCTCTTATCATTGGGTCCGATCAGTCTGAAAAATTAAAAGACTTAATCAGCGATAATCTCAAGAGTAAATATGATGTCAAACATCTACCTACCTTACATCCAAGACTTCGTATAACTGGCATGTCTGAATCCTTTGCAAAAGAGACCTTCATTGAACATCTACTGCATCAAAATAAGTCACACTTCCTTCCTGGACACCAATGTGATGTCCTCGAATTATGTCCTACGAAAAATAATACCCAGCTAATCCAAGCGCTTATTCAAACTGATGTTACCACCTACAATAACTTACTGAAGGCCCAAACAGTGTTTCTTGGCTTTGATATGTGCACTGTTTACGATGCCATTGAGCTGCGTAGATGTTTTAAGTGCTGCGGCTTCCATCACACTTCTAAACAATGCACCAAATCTGAGCAAGTATGTGGAAAATGTGCGGGAAATCATGACGCTAAAAACTGTCAATCGGCTCTACCCAAATGTGTCAATTGCGTCAAATATAATGACATGCATAACACTAAATTGAACACTGCACATGATGTTTGGAACAAGAACTGTCACACGTATCTTGAAATTTTAAAACGCTTCAAAGCTAATATCGTCGGTTCACAATAGCAACCACTGATCTCTCCAAGTCTCTCACTTCCAGACGGCCATCGTAGACTCTCCTGCTTTTACCAGAACATCCCCCGAGGTTTGAGGTCAACTACCGGGCGCGTCCCCAGGTGGCGGATAGGGGAACGGCCATTTCGCAAGTCATGGTTAGTGACAGCTATACGCTGACCCTCTGGGCTTAAAACCCCGGCATGGGCTTAGCCAAGGCTGTCACCGCGGACCATCCTCCCACGTGTTTGTGCCGTGCGTGGCAACCCGTGTCGGTCGGATGAAGGAATCCTGGTGGCTGAGTCGTCAGACAACACTCCACTTTGGCCCTGATTTCACCTAGACGGGCGGTCGAGACTAACCCACCTCGATCAACCGGCTGCGACGTCGGGTCAGACCGCCGTCAGGGTGAGTCTCTGGGGACTGCGGACACGCAGGGGGCCCAGCCACCGTTGGATTGTTGGTCGCTTTCCTCTGGCTGACTGGCAACCTCCTCGTGTGTTTGTCATCCTTGGAGGCTATATCTCACCGGTAGGCTCTGGCGTTGAAGTTCAACGTCCCCTTTTGGGGCTCCCTGGTGGGTGGAGCGCTGGTGAGATGAAGCTTCTTTTCCCCATGGATGGATTTGTAAAGACCACTATAACCCCAGCGGGCGCGTTTTCGGATACACCGCTAACAACACCAGTGGGTGCGTCTTCGGACACCCCATTACCAATGGGTGCGTCGTCGGACACCCCATCAACTGCTCCCAAGCCCAAGAGGCACCGCATTAGCGGAGCGGAGCAAAAACGTCGGAAGAAGGCACGTGAAGCTGAGCTGGCGAAAGCTAACTCAGCCGGCAAACCACCTTCCGCGTCTTCGGTGCACTTGGGAAAAGCTAACCCCGCTGGCTCTAGACAATCGTCTAAACCGGTGAAGACGGCTGGCTGCCCAGGAAACACCAAACGCCAACGATCGGAAGGGTCGGAAACTTCTCCCAATGTCAGGAAAAGAAACCGCCCTCTCCCATCAGCAAAAC
The DNA here is from genome assembly GCA_035578165.1 of Stenolophus ochropezus. Lineage (NCBI taxonomy): Eukaryota > Metazoa > Arthropoda > Insecta > Coleoptera > Carabidae > Stenolophus > Stenolophus ochropezus. The sequence continues at coordinate 36,163 of JAQOWZ010000158.1, read as the reverse complement.
CCCCTGCCTCAAGTGTGAGCTACGCAGATGCCTCTAAGAGACATCTGAAAGTGGCGATCATCTGTCGCAGTAATCCCCTTGGGAAGACCTCCTCCTCTCAGGTGCAGATACTGCAGGACCGGCTGTATGAACAACTGGACACCGCATTATTTACCCTGAAGGATGAAGAACAGCCTCCTGTCTTCGATGGATGGCTTCATTCCGGGGAAATTCTTCGCATCACCTGCGGTGACAACCATTCCCTGGAATGGCTGAAATCTGCGGTGAGCAAACTCCCCCCCCTTTGGGACAACGCCTAACTTGAGGTCGTTGGCCTGGATTGCCTTCCTCGGTTGGTGAAGGCAGCTGTCTGGATTTCGGGTAAAGCCGATGACAGGCAGACTGTCCTTCGGAGGCTGGCAGCTCAGAACAAAGACCTCAAGGTTTCCAACTGGTGCGTCTTTCATGATGCACCTAAGGAGAAACCACTGGGCAGATTGTTAGTCTTCGGCGTCAACGAAGAGGATGCCAAAACCCTTACGGAGAGAGGGAAGAAACTTCGGTATCTTTTCTCCTCCCTCACCGTCAAGTTGAAGGTTGGTAGTTCAGTACCACCACAACCAACCCCTGGGACCGCAGCTCAGTCCTCGCAGAGTGCAACCTCAATGGAGGTTTGCTCCAAAGAGGATGCTGAACTGCAGGAGCTCGAGTCTCTCCTCCTTACATCCGAAACCTTAAATGACCCATCCCAATCCTAAATCTCCCTCTTCTTCACCTCTATCCTTCATCCAAATAAACCTGCAACACTGTCGGGCGGCGACCTCAATATTGAGACGACACCTAGACAGTAGGCAGCACAGTATAGCCCTGGTTCAAGAACCCTGGATTGTAAAATCAAAGATCTGTGGACTAGGCGACAAAAATACCTTTACCTTTACAGGTTTTGGTATTGAAAATCCGAGGACATGTATAGTAGTGCCTAACAACCTTCAGGCTGTTATTCTCCAACACCTGTGTACACGTGATATTACTGCCATCCTTCTTAGTAGAGTCACAAACAACAGCAAGGAAGACATCATTCTTGCCTCCTGCTACCTTCCCTCAGATTCTTCACAATCACCTCCTAGCCTTGAACTTGTCAAACTGGTCGAGTTTTGTGAAGAAAATCACAAACATCTAATTGTAGGATGTGACTCTAACTCACACCATACTGTCTGGGGCAGCAAAGACATTAACCCCAGAGGTAAATCTTTATGTGAATACATCACTAGTACCAATCTAGAAATTCTCAACCAAGGCGATGAACCTACTTTCGTCACGTCTCGTGCACAATCTAGGATTGACATCACCCTGGCAACACCTAAGATATCTAATGACATATCAGGATGGTATGTATCACCTGATGTCTCAATGTCTGATCACAAATCAATTCACTTTACGCTGAACGCTAAGCATATTGATAAAAAGGTCTTTCGGAACCCCAGGAAAACAGACAAAACTCTATTCCTAGATCTTCTTCATTCTAGAATAGAGGGATGTCATATTCCAAATCAAATTAGCAAGGATTCGCTTGAGGATTGCGTCAGCAAACTCCAGCACGTTCTTATCAATTCATATGAAAGGGCATGTCCCTTAAGTACAATTAACTCAAAGAACGCCCCATGGTGGTGCAAGGAATTGAGTAAAATGAGAACTTCTATTAGGAAATTGTTCAACAAAGCCAAAAACTCCAAAATGGAAGCTGACTGGCTCTCGTACAAATTGGAGAAAACAAAATACAAAAAAGCTATCAGGCAAAGGCAAAGGAACGCCTGGCAACAATATGTCAGCAATATTGACAAATCTGCCCCCGTAGCTCGCTTGAAAAAAATGTTCTGCAAAGAACCAAACCAACAGCTAGGCTGCCTCAAAAAAGAAGATGGCACCTTCGCTTCCTCAATCATTGAAAACAATGAAATACTTCTAAAATGTCATTTCCCCGGCTGTGTGATCTCTGAAAGATGTACCTGGAAGGACAACGATCACTCCTTTTCAGAGGAGGCGCTCGAGCTCTCTAAGGTAATCATTGATGAGACACGCACAACCTGGGCAATAAACTCCCTAAAGCCTTATAAATCACCAGGTCTAGATGGTATTGTTGCAGCCCTTCTTCAATGGGGCTGCAAGCAATTAACACCCTACCTGGTTTGGATCTTTAGAGCTTGCATAACCCTCGCATATGTCCCTATAGGATGGAGGGAAGTTAAAGTAGTTTACATTCCCAAACCCGGACGCGTAGACTACTCAATACCTAAATCATATCGCCCAATAAGCCTTACCTCAGTTCTTCTTAAAACTCTGGAAAGACTTTGTGATAGATACATAAGGGAAACTGCACTGGTTCAAAATCCGCTGCACCCCAACCAACATGCTTATATTCAGGGAAAATCGACCGAAACTGCTCTTCATGCTGTGGTTAGCAGGATCGAAAACTCTTTGGAACATAACAATTCCTCCCTGGGTATTTTCATAGATATAGAAGGCGCTTTCGACAAAGCTACCTTCAACTCTATAGTCCATGCTCTAGAGTTCCATGAAGTAGAATCTCCTCTTATCAGGTGGATAAAGTTCATGCTAGAACATAGGGCGATCGAATTCTCCTCTGGAGAAACAACCATAAGAGGCTATGTTACAAGAGGCTGTCCCCAAGGTGGTGTTCTGTCACCCCTTCTTTGGGCGATATTAGTAAACAATCTTCTGCTACTCCTCAACAACAATGGATATCACTCTATTGGATATGCAGACGACATCACTGTCCTGCTAAACGGAAAATTTGAGAACATCCTTGCAAATCTAGCAAGCGCTGCTCTCAAACTCATTGAAAACTGGTGCAAAGACCACTCTCTTTCGGTAAATCCTGCCAAAACTGAAATGGTTCTTTTCACAAGAAAGCGGAAAATTGGCACTCTCACAATGCCAAAAATATTCAATCAGTCTCTAAGTTTGTCCAGTAACGTCAAATATCTGGGAGTCATAATTGACAGCAAACTTAACTGGAGTCTACATTTAAACTACAAAGTTGAAAAAGCCTGCATAGCATTCTGGCAGTGTCGACGGATCTTAGGTAAAACCTGGGGTCTAACTCCAAAACTCGCTTTATGGTTATACGTATCCATAATCAGGCCAATGATCACCTACGGAGCTCTTGTCTGGTGGCCCAGAATCAAACAATCCGTAGCAATATCAAAACTAGAACATGTACAAAGATTGGCATGTCTAGCCATAACCGGTGCAATGCGCACCACACCAACAGCGGCAATGGAAGTCCTTCTATGCCTTCCTCCTCTAAACCTTCACATAGAGGAAGTCGCGCTGAAAGCAGTCCTACGCCTCTCACAATTAGGCCACTGGCCCAAAATAGGACCAAGTTGCAGGCATTGTTCTATTTTCAAAGAAGCAGCTCAAAGTGCTCCTCTTCTGCAAATGAACACTGACTGCATTGCTCCAAAATTATACTTTGATAAACCCTATCGGATTATACTAGACTGTCAGATATCATCAAATCCCGACATTCTAATTTCCACTGACGGTTCCAAAAATGGGAAAGGCTCCGGTTCAGGCATTTTCTCTGAACAAATGAACCTGGACGTCAGTATTCCACTAGGCAAATATGCTACTGTCTTCCAAGCAGAAATGCTGGGGATCCTGCATAGTGCATTGCTGATTAAAGAACACAACGTTCTAAATAAGCATATAAGGATAGCATCTGACAGTAGAGCAGCTCTTCAAAGCCTGAATGGTTTTAAATTTACCTCAGGTTTAACTGAACTCTGTCACACCGCCCTGTCAAACGTATGCCAAGATAATACTCTTGAACTCATATGGGTAAAAGGACATAGTGACAATGAAGGTAACATTCGTGCCGACTATTTAGCAAAGCAAGGCTCATCTACCCCACCTTGTGGGCCCGAGCCCATCTTGCCGCTAAGTAAATCGACTCTTCATAACATCATTCGAACCATTACTTTCGACAAATTTTCAGCTAGTTGGAACACTAGATCTAACTGCAAACAGACGAAATCTTTTATCTTTAAGCCAACTTTCAAGCTGGCTAATTACCTAATAAGGCTTTCGAGGAACAATCTCAAACTCCTTATTGAAGTATTTACAGGGCATGGTCGTTTCAACAAGCACATGCATCGTATAAAAATCTCAAACACCTCACTTTGCAGAGGATGTGATATGGATGATGAAACAGTGGAGCACATTCTTCAGGAATGCCCCACTTTATCATTAAAAAGAGGTTCCATGCTTGGGGATATGTGGCCTTCCGAGGCAACACTCAGCACAACCCCACCTGCCAACTTGTTAGCCTTCTTCCGTAGCGTAGAATGGCTTCAAGATAGCTAGGGAGCTGTGCACCTGGAGGCAGTACAATGGGCCCATATGTGAGGCCTCAGTGCACGTGGAGTTTATCCACCCTCCACCTCAAATCTAATCTAATCTAACCAGAACATCCAAGGTATAAATTCAAAACTTCGTCATTTCCAGTCCATCAGTGCTACAGTCGACTTCGACATCATTGCCCTCACTGAAACTTGGCTCTGTGACAATGTTTTGAATGCTGAACTCTGTACAGACATGTTCGATGTTTATAGATGTGACCGTGATTTTGAGTCGTGCCGTCTTTCTAAAGGAGGAGGGGTGCTTATGCTCATCAAGAATGAATTGATATTATTCCTATAAACATTGACATTATTTGCGCTAAAATCATTATTAATAATAAACCCTTGTTTTGTTTTACCGTATATATTCCACCAGCACAACCTGTAAGTTCTTATGTTGCAGTACATGACTTTTTTGAGAATTTACCATTCTTACAAAACAATAACTTTTTAATATGCGGCGATTTCAATATCCCTGAGTTCACTACTAACTCTAACTCGCCTAAAGTTGAGAAACTACTTAACTTACTTGAATTTTACGATGCTTCTCAGCTCAATTCAATAAAAAATGGCAATAATAAACTCTTGGATTTAGTTATCTCTAACACTCATTGCGACATATCACGAGCTCAAGATTTATTATTTGACGCTGAATTTCCTCTGCATCACCCAGCACTCAGTATTTCTGTTCAGATCAATCTCCCTACTCATAAAAACTCATATTCTGCAACATCTCATAATTATGATTTTAAAAAAGCTGATTTCACCAAACTTTATAGTATGATTTGTAATTTTAATTGGGATACTCTAAAGGAATTTTCTGATGTTAATCAGGCCTGTGAACTCTTTTATACTATACTGTACTTCTTCTTCGACTCATGTGTTCCTTTAAAATATAATTTTAATACTAAATATCCACCATGGTTCACTAAAACAATTATTCGTAAACTCAAGGCCAAGATTCGCGCCAGAAAATTACTTTCTCGTTTTCCACATAATCAAGCTTATTTTATTAATTTCAAAAATCTTAGATCTGAGCTAAAATATTTAATAAAAAATTCTTATGCTGTTTATGTGACAAATTGTGAAAATAATGTTAAAAAAATCCAAAAAAATTCTGGAACTATGTTAATTCTAAAAGAAAAATGTCTTCACATAATAACTCTATGTTCCTTAATGACAAAACTTTTTCAAACCCTAGTGACATATCAGATGCTTTCTCTTCATTCTTTCAGTCTACTTATATAAACTCACCTGTCAGTAAATCTACTATTTCGTTTACTCCCTCTTCCCTCCCGCATGATTCTATCTCTCTTAAGCATATTTCCCTTAACGATATAAAAACCTCTATTAAAACACTAAAATTTTCTCTGTCATGTGGTCCTGATCTTGTCCCAAGTTTGCTGATCAAGGACTGTGTGTCTCCTCTGTCAACTGCACTTTTCCATATTTTTAACCTTAGTGTAAAGACTAGTACGTTTCCCAATGTCTAAAAATTATTAAGTATTACTCCGTTACATAAATCTGGTGAGGCAAGTAATATTTCTAATTATCGCCCAATAGCTATTTTATCTAATTTTAGCAAAATTTTCGAAAAAATTATTTACAACACCATATATCCATCTATAAAGCAATATATATCTCCTTACCAACATGGTTTCGTTGGAAAACGATCTACTTCCACCAATCTCATGTACTTTACGCAACGAGTTTCTGCTGTTCTTGATACTAACGGGCGAGTTGACTGTATTTACACAGACTTTGCTAAGGCTTTTGACAGACTAGATCACGAAATCTTGATCAGTAAACTACAATCTTTTTCTTTCTCTTCTTCTTTCATTGATCTTATTTCTTCCTATTTATTTCATCGTGAATTGTTTGTGAATTTTTAAGGCTTCAAATCGCGTACTTTCTTTGCTTCTTCGGGCGTTCCTCAGGGCTCTAATCATGGGCCACTACTATATTTACTTTTCATTAATGACATCACGAATATCCTCCACTGTGACAAACTGTTATTCGCGGACGACTTAAAAATTTTCTATTCAGTTTCTACTTTTAATGACTGTATTATTTTTCAAAATGATTTGAATAATTTATATAATTGGTGTACTAGAAACAACTTGCAGCTCAATCTCAATAAATGTACTGGTATGTCATTCTCCAGGAAAATTGTTCCACTGAGGTATGATTATTCAATAAATACCATCATTTTAAGTCGCTCTGTAATAATAAAAGATTTAGGAGTCCTATTTGACCCTAAGCTCACATTTGTTAATCACATTCATGATGTCTATAATTCCGCTTTGCGAATGTTAGGTTTCGTTATAAGAAATACTAAAGATTTTCATAACATTACAGCTATCTTTGCACTTTATTATGCTTATGTAAGATCCAAGCTTGAATACTGTAGTGTTATCTGGAGCCCTACTCATGAAATACATCAAGACCTCTTGGATTCTGTACAGAAAAAAATTTTGAAGTACATTTACTTTAAAGTTAAGGGTAACTACCCTGAGCGCCACTTTCCTTATTCTCATTTATGTTGTATGTTCAATTTCAAAACCCTGTACGAACGTAGAGAAAACTATTCCATTCTTCACTTATATAAACTTATTAACAATCATATTGACGATCCTTTATGCCTTTCTATGATCAACTTCCACTCTCGTACTATCTCCACCAGACTTCTATCCACCTTCTATCTTCCTTACAGTCGCACTAACCTATTAAAGTCTTCACCTATTTATCGAATGTGGCACTTATATAACAATATATTTTCTCATTTAGACATTTTTCTTTTAAATTATACATCTTTTTCAAAATTTCTTAAAAATAGTTAACTTTTATATTTGTGTTTAATGTATCTATATTTTTCTATTTTCTATTTGTATCATTCTCTGTACCTCTCTACCCTCGTCTGGGCTTAGCCTGTTTGGGTAGTTCATATTTAATAAATAAATAAATAAATAAATACGAAAAGAAAATGTATATGATGAACAAATAAAAATACTTACAAATTCAAATATTTTATCAAAAAAAATTTAATTCTTAGCCTGGATGAAGCAGCCCATTCCGAATATCGCAGTCTATTCCAACTATGTACAAGCCATGAACGAAGCAGTCTATTCCAGTTATATTTGTAAGGGATATGGGAGATTAAAATATTTTGTAATTACAAAACAGGTATGTATTTCTCAATTTTATTATAAACATTTACATAATTCGTACATTATTTGTTAAAGGTGTGTATTTAACAATTTTATCATATATTAATAAACAGTAAGCAGTAGTTTGTGCAGGAATACTCGTCTTTGTGTTAAAATATAATGTTAAATCTATTCCACCTGATTTTATAGTTTCATTTTGATATTGTGTATTTAGTACAATAATAGGACATTTTTTTAAAAATCTTCTGGCGAAAAAATTGGTTCGTAATTTTTTTGATAATATGCAAATTGAAATTGTGTAAACATATAGTATAAAATAGCCCAATGATTATTGTCAAAATCTAAATTCATATTATTATATGGAAAAACTTGAGAATTTAACTCAGCTCTAAAATTATTTAAATTACAGTGGTCGAATAAACTCATATCTTTATGAAAATTTAGTTTACGACCTGTTTGTAATCCGAAAATGATAAATCTAGGTTTTTCCGATTGTGCTAGAGTTTTCACAGGCCAGGTGTGTTGTTGAGTTTCTGGTAACACTGGAAATTCATGTAACTCCCAGCTTCGAAATGGAATTGATAGTTCTACGTTGTTATCCAGGTACTTTATCAATTTTAATTTTTCTTGGTCTGCAACTGTTATATGAGGCATATGCCATTGTATTTTAAAAAGTTTTATTTTTAAACTTATCCTCCGTAGCACTAGTTGTGATTATAGCATTTTTATCAGAACTGCTACGTAGAAGAACTAAATCTTGACAGACATTTAAAATAACTTTTTTATAATCTTCTGCGAAACCTAATACCATACGAAGTGGAATGCAAAAGCAAAAATTGCCTTTATCGTTTTTTTTTATCAATATTATCTGTAGATGGTGACCAATAGGCGTTTATTAATGCATGACATTAATTTGGTGAATATGAACAATAATTTTTTAAAGTTTTTGTAATTCCTGGATTACGAATACGTTCTATAACAATTCCACCAATTTCATAGCGAATCTCATCAAACAGGTGCATTATCCCATTGTTTATAAATTTTCCTGTCGTTGATTTCTTATCTTCATGATCTAATAATTGTCCCTCAACAACTTCAGAGGTTAGTAGCAGTGTATATCGCTGGTTTTTCGAAGCTGATACTTACTTCTTCTGTTTTTCAAATTTTTCAGTAAAATTATTACAATTATTGTTCAGGTATTTATAGCTAATATACAATACTTTAATTTAAAATCAGTCATAAATATTCTAAAATTTTAAAAAATTTCACTACACGTGCTACACACATAACCTCATTTTAAGAAAGCAAATGTTGCTGTGTTAATATGACACAACTTTTAGTTAATTCTTGTTGTTTTTAGGATGAGTGGAAGTCAGAGAGACGTTTCTCCAGAGGTTCTAAGGGATTCCAGTCCCAAGGACGATCTGACTATGGAGGAAGAGGAGCTCCTACGTAGCCCGACTCCGTCCACTTCCGAACTTGAGGAGACTATCGGAAAGCTCCAACTAAGTGAGCGGAAAAGCAAACTGAGCGGTGCCGCCAGAAAAGGCTTTAAGTGGCTCATTAAAAGTGGGCTTAGTGCTGACGAACCCATGAAGGATAAGGGTTCAAAATGGACCCGGTCCGAGGAATCAACGCCCGAAATGTCTGTGAAAAGGCAAAAAACAGATGCTAAAGGCCAACCCAGCAGTGGTGCTCCGCCACCACCTGATAAGGCCACGTCGTCTGTGAGCTTTAAGCAGGCAATCCTGGGCACACGCGTCAGCATCCTGCAATATAACTATCCGGAGGATATTCTAGAAACAGGACAGATGACGAAAATTCAGGATGCAATCCTGGATTTAATTATTAAAGAGGCTAAAGGCTCTGTGAAGCCTAAGTTTCTTGGGACAACCTTTAAATCCGGATGGCTAAGCGTCAACTGCGCCGACAAAGCCACCGCCGAGTGGCTAATAGGCAAAGTCGACAGCTTAAAGCCTTGGGAAGGAGTCCATCTAAAAGCTGTAGAAAAAAAGGATTTGCCGAAGTCCAGCATTGTAAATGCTTATTTCCCCAACAGCAAAAACAATTCAACAGATCAGATATTGAATCTGATAGAGGGTCAAAACGAGGGCCTGGATACCCAGCAGTGGAGGGTTTTAAAGAGGACAGATGAGGGCTCGGCAGTGCTTCTTACACTGTCCATAGACTCGACGTCCTTAAGCACCCTTAAAAAAGCTGATTTCAAAAAAAGGTAAAAAACTCAATAAAAAGCCTACCGACGTCACTGCCAAAAAAGCCAGTACCAGCACTGCTACAGGTAAGCTTAACTTAAAAAAGGAGGCAGGGAGTAATGCCACCATTATTAACACTGGAAATTCCAGATTAAAAGTAGGTAAAGGTAAAGAGGCTGCTTTAAAGCCTCAACCCAATCCCACAACTACACACTCCAAGACACCACGGGCCGTCGGAATCACGCACAAAGGGAAACAAGTTCCTAGCTGCGACGTGGCTCTGAACAAAACGTGATGTCCAGCAGTAATATAAAGATGCTGTAAGTGAATCTTCAACACTGCAAAACTGCCTCTGATGTATTGAACAAAACATTCACCACCACTAACACCGATATAGTGCTAGTTCAAGAGCCTTATGTGTATGGAGGCGTAGTAAGGAAACTTACTACACCAGTAGGTAAGTTAACCTACTGTAACGAACCAGATGTCATTCCAAGAGCAGCATTGCTCATTAAGACATCGATTAAATTCGTAACATTAAATAAATTTATATCTAGGGATTTGGTAGCTGTAGAAGCTACACTGCCTATATCAGGAGGTACGCAAGAGGTAATCATTGCATCGGCGTATTTCCCGGGAGACACGATGGAAGCCCCACCTCCGCAGGTAAGGGACCTGATCTCCTACTGCAAACATAGAAACAGAAACCTCATCCTAGGATGTGATGCAAACGCACACCATACAGTTTGGGGTAGTACGGACATAAATACAAGGGGTGAGTACCTTTTCGAATTTATTTCTAGTACTAACATAGATATAATAAATAGGGGTAAAGAACCCACTTTTATAACAAAAACAGGCGAGAGGTATTGGACATTACGTTAGCCACTCCTCAAATTAGCTCTGAAATATATAATTGGCATGTCTCAAATGAAGCCTCAATATCGGATCATAGATATTTAAGGTTTGAGATAAAGGCTAATAAAGAACCTAAAACTCAAATTCGTATTCCGAAACTAACAGACTGGGTCTTGTACGAAGGCCACTTAAAGTGTGAAGTGGAAGAACTTACGAAAATTAATATAAACACAATTGAGGAACTGGAAACAGCCTCTATTGACTTTCATAATGCGCTACTCACAGCATATGAAAACAGTTCGACAAAGTACTAGGAAAGTACTTTGGTGGACCGAGGAGCTAAGTAAACAAAGTGTCACTGTTAGAAGGTTATACAATAAAACCAGTGGCAGCGATGAGAGCTGGGAGCAATAAAGAAGTGCCCTAACCTCATATAATAAAGAAATTCGCAGATCTAAAAGGAATGCATGGCGTAGTTTTTGTGAGGGCTTATCAGAAACACCCACGGTAGCTCGCCTTCAGAAAGTCCTATCAAAAGATCATACGAATGAAATAGGCCCAGTAAAGAAACCAGACGGGGACTTTACGACAGATTCAAGGGAAACATTGGAGCTTCTTTTAAGCACACACTTCCCAGGATCGTCGTGGCCAGTTGAGGAGGAGGACAATTCCTCCGGAGCTACAACTAAGCTAAGCTTAATTAACAGTCTTAACACTGCTAATAATTTTTGCAGAAAACAGAGTGGAATGGGCGATAAATACTTTCAAACTCTAAAAGACACCTCGTGGAGATGGCATTTTTCCGACACTTTTGCAGAAATGCATAAAGGATATACTGCCAATACTCTGCGAACTATACAAGGGAAGCCTAAAGTTAGGATACATTCCCACATTGTGGAGGAAAACTAATGTAGTCTTTATACCTAAAGGCGGAGGACGTCTAAGCGTCCAGCCTAAGTCATACAGGCCCATTAGTTTATCATCATTTATACTGAAAGGTATGGAAAAGGTCTTAGATCAATACCTTAGGAATGAAGTGATAACTGCTTCACCACTAAACGTAAATCAATTTGCTTACCAGGAAGCAAAATCGACAACTACGGCTCTACACAGCCTTGTCAATAAAATAGAGAAAACCTTCATGGCAAAAGAAATAGCTCTGGGAATATTTATAGATATTGAGGGTGCCTTTGATAACACCTCCTATAAGTCCATTGAAAGAGCTGCTAGGTCAAAAGGTTTCGACCCAGCTGTAGTGAAATGGATAAAAGCCATGCTGCAAAGTCGAACGATTACAGCCTCGATAGGAGGAGAATCAGTAATGATAAAAACCAACAGAGGATGCCCACAAGGTGGGGTTTTATCACCTCTACTCTGGTGTATTGTCATTGATGACCTCCTGAATAGGCTCAATAAAGCTGGCTATTTTGCAAACGGATATGCAGATGACGTTGCAATTATGGTCAGAGGACGTAGTGACACCACTATCTCGTACCTTACACAAAAAGCTCTAAATCTATTGCATGAGTGGTGCCTGGAACATGAACTTAGTGTAAACCCTACCAAAACTACAATCGTCCCCTTCACAAAGAGAAGGAAGCTAAATCTTCAAGCTCCCTACTTGAAGGGTACTAGAATTGAGTTTTCTACAGAGGTTAAGTATCTAGGAATCATTCTAGACAAAAAACTCACGTGGAACTCACATATCAACAAGATTACAAAGAAATCAGCAGTGGCGTTAAACACATGCCGTCGGCTTCTAGGTAAAAACTGGGGACTACAGCCAAAAATGACCCATTGGGCATATACTAGTGTTGTAAGACCCATGATCACCTACGCGTCACTTGTGTGGTGGCCAAAAGTAAAACAAATCACAGCACAGGCATCACTGCGGAAACTACAACGCATTGCCTGCCTCAGTATTACAGGTGCTATGAGTACCTGTCCGACTGCAGCAATGGAAGTGATTCTGGGGCTAACACCTCTACACATTCAGGTGAAAAAAGAGGCGATGCAACAGGCACTGACTCTCTTTATGCCCGGAGATTTCGTAGGCCACTTGGAAATTCTAAGGGAAGTACAACCAGATAAACTGGCCTTGTCTATCTGTGATAAGATGACAACAAAATACAATTTTGACCAGAAGTATAAGGTTGTTATTGGTAATCGCCTTGAATGGGCAACGGAAAGACCTCTTGTAAGGGATTCTTTGTCCTGGTTCACTGATGGTTCAAAATTGGATACAGGAGGAACTGGAGTAGGTGTGCTTGGCCCAGATTGCCGAATTAAGGAATCCATAGACACCTGCTCCACAATTTTTCAGGCTGAGATTTATGCAATAAATCTCTGTGCTCACATAAACCTAGATAAAAGTCTAAAAGGAGCATTAATAAATATAATGTCAGACAGCCAGGCAGCTTTAAAGGCATTGAATGCCTTCACATGTAAATCAAAGCTAGTCTGGAACTGCAGGGAGACCCTCCAGTTGCTATCCGAAGCAAACCAAGTCACCCTACGGCGGGTATCAGGGCACGAGGGAATCCTAGAAAACGAGAAAGCTGATGACCTTGCAAAAAAAGGGGCTAAACTTTCATACCACGGGCCAGAACCTTCATGTGGTCTTCCACAAAGCTACTATAAGAAGGTGGTCAAAAACTGGGAGGAATTTGCCATATCCTCATATTGGAAAAATATTCTAGGCCTCAATCAAGCTCGGAAATTCATTTCCCCAGCTTCGACAAACGCCAAAGAGTTACTAGCTCTCAGCAAAAAGGACCTTAATATAATGACAGGAATTCTCACTGGCCACTGTCCTTTAAAGTACCATTTGCACAAAATTGGTATAGCTGAAAATGAAACCTGTCGACTCTGTGAAGAGGACGAAGAATCATCGGAACACATACTGTGTGAATGCCCATCTGTAACTGTGCAGAGACTCAATCAACTAGGTAAGAGGTATCTTACGGCAGAGGAGATCAAGAACTTGACTCCTGGAGCCATAATCGGCTTCATCAAAAATCTGGATCTACTTCCGGAAAACTAAGTAAGGGCTATGTCACAATAGATCTTCTAGGTCGCGCTGACAAAAAATGACAAAACGCTTAAACCCTCATATACATACAATACAATACAATACAATTGTCCCTCAATATAAATAAAACTATTCGATGGTAACGTATATAAATCTTGTTTATGTATTGTTATTCTAATTTCGTCATTGTTTTCTAGTAAAGTTGATGTATATGAATGATAAGTATGTGTTTCGGCACTTTGTATTCTTTCATCAAAATATACATGTTCCTTCACATTTAAAATATTTTCACTCATTTTCTTGTTTTTGTACACAATATATGTAATTAGAACACTTACAAAATGATGTACGAATTTTACAATGTATGTAAAGTAGTAAACGTGTTAATATCTTTTTATCTTTTTTATTATTTTTCTTTTTTCCTTCTGTTTTTAACACTATTTCTTAATATTACTTTAAATCCCAGGGCTTTCAAATAAAATTTATTCTCACTTGTTAGTTGATGGCTTGCTTGGTTTTTACTGACGTCTGCATTACAATGTTTTCTCTTTATATGTAATTTAGTATGTATATTATATATTATACCCATTTTTTCAAATGAAGTCTTATCGTGATAAGTTCTTGTCTAAAATTGACTAATGCACCTGACTGATCAACTATTTTAAGCGAAATATTATCAATAATACTAGTATTGATTGGTGGATAGATAACATTTAACGGATTTTCAATAATTTTAAATCCTAAAGGAATATTTGGGTAAAACTCGTAAATTCTATTAACTTGTTTTGAATTATCGCATGAACCTGTTACTATATTGCAATCTATACGAATAGCACTTACTATTATTATATTTACAGGATTTTCTGGTATATGAATCCTCTAACCCGGATATACTTTTGATTTAAAACCTAATAATTCTCTAATTGTATTTGGTTTAGTAAAATCTACATCCCAATTACATAACATTTCACATTTTAAAGTATTATTATTCGCTTGAATTGAAATATTTGTTTTTCCCTTAACTTCAGCACTTTTACATTTCTTTTTTAAATATCTATTTATATCTTCTAGTTCATATGATCCTTCTGGTATAGTAATTTCAAAATCACCTGCGTAAAATTTATTGTTTCGAGCATCAATGTTTGGAATAGAATTATAAGATTCAAAATTTATTAACCCTATTACATATTTACTATTAGGATCGAGTTGAATAGCTGGAGATATGGTTTGAGATAAGTGAGCAATATTACCCGAAAAAGTAAATGTGTACGACATTGCTTGCTTGCAGTTTGTGTATTACTAAAATACTTATTCACAGACAACGTTTATTATATAAAAACTTTAAACAAAGATATCCACAATGAACAGTGTTAAATAACTGGTATTGATTATAATTGTATTTAATATTAGAGCTACCAAAATAATGAACTATTTCTTTTGGAGGTTTTAAATTACCAAAACTGTCAAAACATATTTCATTTTTACCAAACTTTTTATATGCTACCCAGTGGGTGCCTGGATTATTAGAATCATCCAAATTAATAATTCCACATTCTTTAAAATTAATTCGTTTAGGTAAATTATTTATCATAAAAACTCCTCTGAAATTTTGTATTTTTAAAATATTTGCATATTTTAATAATTCAATATTAGTTAGAGCATGTTTTGGTAGCTTCTTTAATAGTTTTATTTGCATTTTTGTTTGTGAATATGAAGAGGGTTGTAAATATAATCCTAACCCTTTTTTGTATGGTTTTAAATATGAACCTTTTCCTAAAGCTATTGCTTCCATTGTTTTATTATGACGTTGATTTTCTTGTAATTGTTTATTTGCTGACTTCACATCATTGACGGCCTTTGCGATACCTGCCGCACCCCCCGCTAATGTTCCTAATGCACTTAATCCAGCGAATATTGGTATAAGTGGTAATATGCCACCTTTTTTCGGTACAGGTATTAGTCTTGGATTACGTATTTTTTTTTTATTCTTCTTAAATTCTTTTAAAGCAGTTAAAATGTTTCTGCTATCAGAATTGTTATTATGTAGAGTGGAACGAATACGTTTTATTTCATTTTGGAATGTAAGTTTACCACCTTTACTTTTTTTAACACGTTTAATTTTTTTTTGAGAGTGTATTCTATGACGTGTTATTTTTTTTAACAAGTTTTGTTTTATTTCCAGCACCTAATTTAGTTTTTGCTCTCATTATTCCGGAAACATCTAGAGCAGCAATTTTTTCTTTTATAGAAGCGTCTTTTGATTTAAACTGTTGAAATGCTTTATTAGCTAATATTTTATCAGCTTTATGGCGATCTTCTAATTTTTCACTTTTAGAATAAGCAATATCATGAATTTTACACGCCTCATCCTATGAATTTACTCCCTGATCACCACGTGAAAGTCTTTTTTGTAGTTTTGTTCCGGGACTACAGTAATTATACCCAGGTATGTGAAGTTCAATTAGGAGTTTATTAATAGCTGTGTTTAATAAGTCACTACCGTAAGCTTGCTTGTTATTATTTTTTTTCCGAAGTTTAATCATTTAAGTTTAATATTCAACTGAAATATTATTTATATAAAGTGCCTTTTTATATATTTCCTATTAGTCACAATGAAGAAATTACAAGAAAAACATATGTTCCATATTAGAAAACAAAAACATACGCTTTAAGTAAAAAATTATGATTTGAAAGAAAAAAAAATAAGACCACGTCATAGTGTATTACTTCCATCAACAATTTGGTGACTTATAAGTGGTCCTTCTGGCTGTGGAAAAACAAATGTCATAATTGCACTGATTGAACATTTAAATGGATTACATTTTGAAAATATTTATGTATATTCAAATTCTCTTTTTCAACCAAAGTATGTCTACTTGGAAAAGTTATTAAAACCTGTTAAAAATATAGGATATTATGCGTATAATAACAGTGAGAATATAATTCAACCAAGCAAAGCAAAATATAACACTCTTTTTATTTTTGACGATATCGCGTCTGAAAAACAGGATATAATTAGAGATTATTTTTCCATGGGACGACATAAGTTAATACATTGTTTTTACTTATGTCAAACATATACACGTATGCTGAAACATTTAATACGTGATAATGCAAATATGCTAATATTATTCAAACAGGATGATATAAATCTAAAACATTTATACGATGAACACGTTGGGGCTGATATGACTTTCGATCAATTTAAAAATCTATGTTCGATATGTTGGTCTGATAATTATCAATCAAGTCGATATCGTAAAGGTTTCGATTATTTTTTATAAGTATATAAAACAGTGTACACCTGTTTACAAATCAGTATAAAGTTACAAGCTGTTTAAACCTATTTGCTAGTATACTGACAAGCAGTTTACAATTTGTTTATCTCTTAAAAATGAGGTAATATAGATAAAAATATAAGAAAACAACTAATAAGAGCGCGACGAAATGTTAAAAAGAAACTTGAATTATTAAAAAGTGGTAAAGTGGAAAAAGAAATTAATTTGGAAAAAACCTATATTCCTATAACAAAACAATTAAAAGAAATTAGTGAAAATTTACAAAAGTCATAAAATAATAATAAAAGCAAGCAAATGGAAGAGTACAAAGAAGAAGAACAAGAAGAGGAAGAAGAAGATATTAAACCTATAGTGAATCCATATTTTGCTAGTCCTGGTAAAAATTTTCAGAAACTGATCCAGTCCCAGATTTATCTATAGATGATAAAAATATAGTACTGCATAGCAAGTATAATCAGAATGTTGTAGACTCCTACGTAGAAGACTTTCATGAATTACTCAAACCATATATTAAAAATGTTATACTGAAATCTAGAGATATCGATGATAAATTTGGAGTTACATACAACGAAACTGATGAGGGTGACTTTTTTAAAATGGGTAACAAGGAAATGGATTTTTAAGAAAATAATATATTAATTGATAATAAAAAAATTCCTGGAACAGTAGGTTTATATGAACTTAGTTTTAAAAAAAATCCTGAACATGTATATACCGAAAATGATAGAAATAATTATAAAGAAATTTTAAATATAACAATCGCAGCGCGTCTTAATAATATATCAAGAGCACGGTTGAAAGGAAATCAATCGTACAAATATACAAATATTATAAAAACATTACTTACCCCTACGAGACATTCGTCATTTTCTCTTAGTCCAACGTCGGCAACACAGACAGCAAAATTTTTGCATAAGAGAACTGGTTATGGATTAGAATTTTTTTAAAATTATAATAATAAACCAGTTGAATATGAATTTTGGGATAATCCTAATGAATTAGTTGAAAAATTAAAAAAAATGATAGCATCTAAAAACGCCGGTAATAATAATCTTGATAACGAAATTTTTTCCATAATTAAAGAGTTAAAAGAGGCTAATATCATTCTATAATATTTAGTAATAAAATGTCTATTGATAAGTTTGGACGTCATATTGTAAAATATAACTACTCAAAATTTAGTATTCATATATGTTGATATTAGGAAACTTATATATTAAGCTATCTGTATCTGTATACAATAATTTTGCTTTATCACCCATTTCCTTTCTAATATAATTATAATGGAAGTCATATACATATGTTTTTGAAATATCTAAAATTGAGAAGCCTACATAAATTGGTTTATTAAAATAGATATTAGTTTTTTTCATTTCAATAATTACAACATCAGATTTTCCTATTTGTTTATCTAAAACAATACAATTATAAAAATTTGGTTTTGAAATGTAATACTTAGCTCCGTATCTACCAGACCATTTTGTAACAATTTTCACATCTTCCGCACATTTTCCATAGTTTTCCCAAATACTGCATTGTTCATTAATTTGTAAAAATTTTTTTTGAACTCATTATTACATATTGTCCTTAAGTGTGTGTTCAAATGAATATATTTTTTCAACCAATCACTTTGTCTTAATTGTAGTATCCGATGAATTTTAGTCAATTTCATTCCTAACTCTAAACTTTGTTTCAAATTTTGATAATAAATAATATTAATTTTTTTTGAGTATGAATATGTAATTAATTTTGCATTCTTGGGTGGAATAAAATGTTCAGGACATATCGGCAAGTCTTTATGAGCTTCATGTAATTGTTTTCCATATTCCAAATCAACCTCAAGAATATAGCCAGTTTCAGAAGAAGTCAGTAATTCAAGTTCTATTTCAGTACATTTTAACATGGCATCAAAAGCAAGGCCTGGAGCAGTAAAATACCATAAACTGTCTAATCCATATGTTTCTATAGAACTTTCTCGAAAATTTTCAAATATATCTGCTAACAAAAGAACATCAGTTTTCAAATATAAATCTGCATATTCTCCCAACGTTTTAATGTTAAACTCATTCCATACATGTAAAGCATGTTCATAGTCGGTATTGCTAATATTCTCATTTTTTAATGTGCTATAAAAATGTAATTTTGAAGGTAAAGATTTTTCATCGAGTTTATCCCAAACACTCATATATTCATATGGAAATATACCTTTTTTTTGAGTAATTGCAATTCTTCTTCAATTTGCAAAATGATTTTGTAATTATCAATTCTAAATCTTGTAAAAATGAGGAAAGTTTAACAATACTGCTAGCCATGAATCGAAAAGAATTAATAAACCAAAAATTAATTTTTGTGTCTTTTAAATATTTTGTAAATGAAATATACCGTTCTTTATTAATTGGAAGTAATGATATGCTAACCTCCATTTCAGTGGCTATACTTTTAATTATAAAATGACTGTCATATTCACTTAAATTATGAAATACTACACGAACCATATAAGATTGTGAATAATTTAAATTGCAATGTTGGTGGTGATCTCTAACACGTATATCTTCTAAGGTGAATGGTTTGTCACATATATGACATTTATTTGAATTTTTAAATAATTTTTCCTCTACTTCAGACATAGTGATTGGTTGTACATTTGTTACAATTAAATCTAATTTACTACTTATATATAATAGCTCTTTACAAAACCATTGCAAACAACCCTTTCCCCTATATATTTTAAATTGTGATTAAGTATCATCATAAGATCATTTTAAATAATAAGCTATACTAAAAGGTGTATTTTTATAAATAAAAGAAGTATTACAATTCAAGGTACTATTATCTAAAGGCTCTAAAAGTGATTCTACATCGCTGTAAATAACAAACGGTACCTTTTCTTTGTTACGAAAATTTTAAAATTTTATACTTTTCTTCCGGTAAATCAACGCGACATTTATTTTTATTTACAGTATTACAATATTCAGTATGCTTTTGTAATAGTACTTCACTTACAAAATAATTTAGACAAATATTACAAAGAAATTTCTTAGCTTTATGCTTTGACAATTGATTTCCCACTAAACGTAATAAATTTTTTATCCACATATAATGATACTTTACACATTTATCTGTTATCATTTCTTGTTCTTCCGTTTCACTGCCCTCTGTGCTATCACAATATTCGCTATTTGATTCAACTATTAATAAATTAATTATTCTATTATAATTACTTTTACTTATTGCTATAGGAACAACCTGAAATTTCTTTTTTTAAATTTTTTCTAACGTATATACACTAATACTTAATTCATTTATTTTTCAAATTTTGTAATATCTTTTAATTGCATTGGAAAATTTATCCCATTATATTTTAAAACGTTTTGAAAAGGTGGATATGAAGTAAAAGGTTTAGAATTTTTTTTAACCGGATGTAATGCTGATACCACGGCTCTCAAAAAACAATACTCATCGTTATTTTTAATATTTATTATAGTACGTTTATTACTTATACTTTTAGGTAGTTCAGTATAACACCCAGCGGTGATTGGTGTAATTTTTTGTTAAAATTTTATCTTTCACATTTTCCCAATACCAATCATTTAAATTTGTTAACCGCGTGATAACAGCATTACATGTATTAAAGCTTTTCACCTCTTTTATTCCTGTGGTAGGTAAAATGAATTCAGCACTCAACACACAATTTACTTTTATTAAAGATTTTTTTAATTCTTCAATAATTCTATGTCTGAATATGGTTTTTCTTTTTCCAAAAACAATCTAGGATCGACATAATAATTATTGAGAATTATCCCCGTTTTAATTCTCCCATTAAATGCTGAACACAAATCTGCCCAAACTAATTTCTTTTTTGAATTTTTATTTTGAGTTTTTTTGATTTGAATATCACGAACTAGAAGCAACAGGGTTATTACTATCCACAATTTGTGATAACATTAGCCGAAAATATTTCAAATGAGATAAATTCGCTTCTAATTTACATAAATTTTCATTTTTAATTTTTTTAACACGTTGATTCTTTATAAATTTTATGAGTAATATTATAAACTTATTTATTTTATTTTTACATCTTGCTACCTCTTCCTTAGTTTTAATTAAATCTATTGTTGTTTGCAACGGTTTTATAAGACTATCACTTAGACAACTAAAAGTTTCTTCTGACATTTTTATTGAAATATGTACATTCTATATTCAAAATATTTTACTCTGAAATACACCGAACTGTATAAGTACAACCTAGGAATGAACTACCAGTTAATAATATGTTATTTATTTATTTAAAACTGTTTTACTTGCACGTGTGAAGGGAATTTTAAAGTTGCTCTACGTGTATTAGTTATTCAAAATAATTTACTTTCATATACACCGACTGTATAAGAATAACCTATTGATGAAATACTGGTTATTAATAAGTTAATTATTTAATAAAAAATTATTTTACCTGCTTCTTGTGAAGAGAAGTTGCAATAATTCAGTTCAAAGAACTATGAAAACTTTAAACACAATTCAGTCTTATATACAAAAAAGGTTAAAGTTTATCGTTAAAAGTTGATTACAAGATGTTCTCGAAGTTCTTTGTTAATTACACAACATAGCAACACAAAATTATTTGTTTGCAAATGTTAATTCATGTAAATTTATATTATGACATCCTTTTTTATATATTTCAGCTCTGTAACAAAAGAAAAAATATTAAATTATTTTGAAATATTTTTTAAATATAATTACTCGTAATTTACAATTTTTACATAGATTTACACGTAAATAACATAGACAACCTGGTTACTCCTCATACATAACATAGACAACTTTGTTACTCCTCTATAATTGGAGTGGCCACAGGATACCATCTACCTCACCAGCATAGATGCAGGTTGCCTCCGGTGGCAACTTACTTAATTCTATACAGTCAATGTCAAGCATCTGAAATATATATATGCAGTGTGTGCAAAGAAACGCGGAACCTAGGACTTTAACATGGGATTTCAAAAAATTGCGGATACTCTCTCTCCTGATAGATTTAGAGCAAAAATGCAAGAGTACTAAGTTGTTCAAAATTAAATTCTACGTCAGATAAGATTATAATTGTTGCAAGGTTAGTTAAAACAACACACCTACCTGACCTGTCTGCCTCACCTGGATAAACCAGGGGTTGCTGAAGAAGGGGTTAGGGGTTGCTGAAGAACTGCCCCTAATGGGCTAGGAGTTGCTGAAAAACTGCTGAAGAAGGTGCTAGGGGTTGCTGAAGAATAGCCTTTAAGGGGCTAGGGGTTGCTGAAGAACTAAGGGGCTAGGGGTTGCTGAAGAACTGCCGAAGAAGGCGTTCAAAATCCCCTACCTGATACAGGTTAATTAAAACAACACACCTACCTGACCCCCACCTGGATAAACCAGGGCTTGCTGAAGAAGGGGTTGCTGAAGAACTGCCTCTAAGAACTGGTTAGGGGTTGCTGAATAACTGCCGAAGAAGGGGTTCACACAGCCAAAAAATACAAGAAATCCACCCCTAAGTCTTAAGGGGTTGCTAAAGAACTGCTGAAGAGTGGTAGATCTGGACGACCACGGTCATCGAGCTAGAACGGTCATCGAGTTTGAGTTAGAATCCCAACAGCATATCTACTTGTAATGTTTTTTTTAGCTAAAATATGATGAAGAATTAAAAAAATTCGGGCGCGGAAGCAAATATTTATGTAATTTTTAACTAAAATAAAGTCAGACTTTACCTATTCTTGATGAATACGTTGTATACTAAAAGCTACATGGCCTGGATTCTAGAATACCTACCACACTTGAAATAGCAATTTTCTTATTGCAATGTTTTCTTTTAGCTAAAATATGATGAAAAACCATAAAATTCGGGCGCGGAAGCAAATATTTATATGATTTTTTACAAAAATAAAGTCAGATTTTTCCTATTCTTGAAATGGATATTTTTCTTAAAACATTCATAAACATGCTTTTGGACCTATACTGCGGATAAAATATGATAAAAAATTATAAAATTCGAGCGCGGAAGCAAATATTTATATAATTTTTTACAAAAATAAAGTCAGATTATACCTATTTTTGATGAATACGTTGTACATTGTAAGCTTCATTGGCTGGATTCTAGAATACCTACCACACTTGAAATAGCAATTTTCTTGTTGCAATGTTTTCTTTTACCTAAATTATGATGAAAAATCATAAAATTCGGGCGCGGAAGCAAATATTTATATGATTTCTACAAAAATAAAGTCAGATTTTACATATTCTTAAATGGATATTTTTGTTAATACATTCATAAACATGCCTCTGGACCTATACTGTAGATAAAATATGATGAAAAATTATAAAATTCGGGCGCGGACGCAAATATTTATATGATTTTTTACAAAAAAAGTCAGATTTTACCTATTTTTGATGAATACGTTGTATATTGTAAGCTACATGAGCTGGATTCTAGAATACGTACCGCACTTGAAATAGTAATTTTCTTGTTGCAATGTTTCTTTTTAGCTAAAATATGATGAAGAATTATAAAATTCGGGCGCGAAAGCAAATATTTATATGATATTTTTACAAAAATAAAGTCAGATTTTACCTATTCTTGAAATGGATATCTATGTTAAAACATTCATAATCATGCTTTAGGATCTATACTATGGATAATATTAGCATTGGACATGCAAAAGTGACCATAACGTAGATCCAATCAGATAATAAACATTCAATATTCGGGTGTCATTTTAATGAATACGTTGTATATTGTAAGCTACATGGGCTGGATTCTAGAATACCTACAACACTTGAAATAGCTATTTTTTTGTTACAATGTTTTCTTTTAGCTAAAATATGATGAAAAATTATAAAATTCGGGCGCGGAAGCAAATATTTGTATGATTTTTTACAAAAATAAAGTCAGATTTTACCTATTCTTGATGAATACGTTGTATATTGTAAGCTACATGGGCTGGATTCAAGAATACTTACCGCACTTGAAATAGCAATTTTCTTGTTGCAATGTTTTCTTTTAGCTAAAATATGATGAAAAATTATAAAATTCGGGCGCGGGAGCAAATATTTGTAAGATTTTTTACAAAAATAAAGTCAGAGTTTACCTATTCTTGATGAATACGTTGTATATTGTAAGCTACATGGCTGGATTCCACAATACCTACCACACTTAAAATAGCAATTATCTTGTTGCAATGTTTTCTTTTAGCTAAAATATGATGAAGAATTATAACACTCGGGCGCGGAAGCAAATATTTATATGATTTTTTACAGAAATAAACACAGATTTTACCTATTCTTGATGAATTCGTTGTATTTTATAAGCTACAAGAGCTGCATACCAGAATACCTACCACACTTAAAGTAGCAATTTTCTTGTTGCAATTTTTTTTTTAGCTAAAATATGATCAAAAATTATAAATTTCGGGCGCGGAAGCAAATATTTATATGATTTTTTACAGTAATAATGTCAGAGTTTACCTTTTCTTGATGAATACGTTGTATATTGTAAGCTACATGGGCTAGATTCTAGAATACCTACCACACTTCAAATAGCAACTTTCTTGTTACAGTGTTTTCTTTTACCTAAAATATGATAAAGATTTATAAAATTCGGGCGCGGAAGCAAATATTTTTATGATTTTTTACAAAAAGAAAGTCAGATTTTACCTATTCTTGAAATTGATATTTTTGTTAAAACATTCATATTCAAGCTTTACGATCTATACTATGGATAATTTTAGCATTGGCCATTCAAAAGTGACCATTACGTGGTACCAATCAGATAATAAACGTTCAAATTTCGGGTGTCATTTTAATGAATACATTGTATGTTGTAAGCTACATGGGCTGGATTCTAGAATACCTACCACCCTTGAAATAACAATTTTTTTGTTGCAATGTTTTCTTTTAGCTAAAATATGATGAAAAATTATAAAATTCGTTAGCGGAAGCAAATAGTTATATGATTTTTTACAAAAATAAAGTCAGATTTTACCTTTTCTTGATGTATACGTTGTATATTGTAAGCTACATGGACTGGACTCTAGAATACCAACCACAATTAAAATAGCAATTTTCTTGTTGCAATGTTTTCTTTTAGCTAAAATATGATAAAGAATTATAAAACTTGGGCGCGGAAGCAAATATTTATATGATTTTTTACAAAATTAAAGTCAGATTATACCTATTCTTGATGAATACGTTGTATATTGTAAGCTACATGGGCTGGATTTTAGAATACCTACCAAACTTGAAATAGCAATTTTTTTGTTGCATTGTTTTCTTTTAGCTAAAATATGGTAATAAATTATAAAATTCGGACGTGGAAGCAAATATTTATATGATTTTCTACAAAAATATAGTCCGATTTTACTTTTTCTTGATGAATACGTTGTATATTGTAAGCTACATGGGCTGGATTCTAAAATATCTACCACACTTAAAATAGCAATTTTCTTGTTGCAATGTTTTCTTTTAGCTAAAAAATGATAATAAATTATAAAATTCGAGCGTGAAAGCAAATATTTATATGATTTTTTACAAAAATAAAGTCTGATTTCACCTATTCTTGATGAATACGTTGTATATTGTAAGATATATGGGCTGAATTCTAGAATACCTACCACACTAGAAATACCAATTTTCTTGTTACAATGTTTCCTTTTAGCCAAAATATGATGAAGAATTATAAAATTCGGACGCGGAAGCAAATATTTATATGATTTTTTACAAAAATAAAGTCAGATTTTACCTATTCTTGATGAATACGTTTATATTGTAAGCTACATGGGCTGGATTCTTGAATACCTACCACACTTGAAATAGCAATTATCTTGTTGCAATGTTTTCCTTTATCTAAAATATGATAATAAATCATAAAATTTGGCCGTGGAAGCAAGTATTTATATGATTATTTACAAAAATAAAGTCTGATTTTACCTATTTTTGATGAATACGTTGTATATTGTAATCTACATGGGCTGGATTCTAGAATACCTAGCACACTTGAAATCGCAATTATCTTGTTGCAATGTTTTCCTTTAGCTAAAATATGATAAAAAATTATAAAATTCGGGCGCGGAAGCAAATATATATATATATGATTTTTTACAAAAATAAAGTCAGATTTTACTTATTCTTGAAATGGATATTTTTGTTAAAACATTCATATTCATGCTTTAGAATCTATGCTATGGATAATTTTAGCATTGGACATGCCAAAGTGAACATAACTTGGTACTAATCAGATAATAAACATTCAATTTTCGGGTGTCATTTTACTGAATACGTTGTATATTGTAAGCTATATGGGCTGGATTCTAGAATACCTACCACACTTGAAATAGCAATTTTCTTGTTGCAATGTTTTCTTTCAGTTAAAATATGATGAAGAATTATAAAATTCGGGCGCGAAAGCAAATATTTATATGATTTTTTAAATAAAATAAAGTCAGATTTTACTTTTTTTTGAAATGGATATTTTTGTTAAAACATTCATATTCATGCTTTAGAATCTATGCTATGGATAATTTTAGCATTGGACATGCCAAAGTGAACATAACTTGGTACCAATCAGATAATAAACATTCAATTTTCGGGTGTCATTTTAATGAATACGTTGTATATTGTAAGCTACATGGGCTGGATTCTAGGATACCTACCACACTTGAAATAGCAATTTTCTTGTTGCAATGTTTTCTTTTAGCTAAAATTTGATGATGATATATAAAATTCGGGCGCGGAAGCTAATATTTATATAATTTTTTAACAAAAATAAAGTCAGATTTTACCTATTCTTAATGAATACGTTGTATATTGTAAGCTACATAGGCTGGATTCTAGAATACCTACCACACTTGAAATAGCAATTTTCTTTTTGCAATGTTTTCTTTTAGCTAAAATATGATGAAGAATTATAAAATTTGGGCGCGGAAGCAAATATATATATATATATATATATGATTTTTTACAAAATTAATGTCAGATTTTACCTATTTTTGATGAATACGTTGTATATTGTAAGCTAAATGGACTGGATTCTAGAATACCAACCACACTTAAAATAGCAATTTTCTTGCTGCAATGTTTTCTTTTAGATAAAATATGATGAAGAATTATAAAATTCGTTCGCGGAAGCAAATATCTTTATGATTTTTTTACAAAAATAAAATCAGAATTTACCTTTTTTTGATGAATACGTTGTATATTGTAAGCTACATGGGCTGGATTCTAGAGTACCTACCACACTTGAAATAGCAACTTTCTTGTTGCAATGTTTTCTTTTAGCAAAATTATGATGAAGGATTAAAAAATTCAGGCGCGGAAGCAAATATTTATATGATTTTTTACAAAAATAAAGTCGGATTTTACCTATTCTAGAAATTGATATCTTTGTTAAAACATTCATATTCATGCTTTAGGATCTGTACTAGGGATAAATTTAGCTTTGGACATGCCAAAGTGACCATAACGTGGTACCAATCAGATAATAAACATTTAATTTTCGGGTGTCATTTTAATGAATACGTTGTATGTTGTAAGCTACATGTGTTGGATTCTAGAATACCTACCACACTTGAAATAGCAATTTTCTTGTTGCAATGTTTTCTTTTAGCTAAAATATGATAAAGAATTATAAAATTCGGGCGCGGAAGCAAATATTTATATGATTTTTTACAAAAATAAAGTCAGATTTTACTTTTTCTTGATGAATACGTTGTAAATTGTAAGCTACATGGGCTGGATTCTAGAATACCTACTACACTTGAAATAGCAATTTTCTTGTTGCAATATTTTCTTTTAGCTAAAATAAGATAATAAATTATAAAATTCGAGCGTGGAAGCAAATATTTATATGTTTTTTTACAAATATAAAGTCAGATTTTACCTATTCTTGAAATGGATATTTTTGTTAAAACATTCATATTCATGCTTTAGGATCTATACTATGGATAATTTTAGCATTGGACATGCAAAAGTGACCATAATGTGGTACCAATCAGATAATAAACATTAAATTTTCTGGTGTCATTTTTATGAATACGTTGTATACTGTAAGCTACATGGGCTGGATTCTAGAATACCTACCACACTTAAAATAGCAATTTTCTTGTTGCAATGTTTTCTTTTAGCTAAAATATGATGAAACATTATAAAATTCGGGCGCGGAAGCAAATATTTATATGATTCTTGACAAAACTAAAGTGAGAATTTACATTTTCTTGATGAATACGTTGTATATTGTAAGCTACATGGGCTGGATTCTAGAATACCTACCACTCTTGAAATAGCAATTTTCTTGTTGCAATGGTTTTTTTTAGCTAAAATATGATAAAAAATTATAAAATTCGGGCGCGGAAGTAAATATTTATATGATTTTTAACAAAAATAATGTCATATTTTACCTATTCTTCAAATGAATATTTTTGTTAAAACATTCATATTCATGCTTTAGGATCTATTCTATGGACAATATTAGCATTGGACATGCAAAAGTGACCATAACGTATTACCAATCAGATAATAAACATTCAATTTTCGAGTGTCATTTTATTGAATACGTTGTATATTGTAAGCTACATGGGCTGGATTCTAGAATAACTACCACACTTGAAATAGGAATTTTCTTGTTGCAATGTTTTCTTTTAGCTAAAATATGATGAAGAATTATAAAATTCGGGCGCGGAAGCAGCCCATGTAGCTTACAATATACAATATATTCATCAAGAATAAAATCTGACTTTATTTTTGTAAAAAACCATATAAATATTTGCTTCCGCTCCCGAATTTAATAATTCTTTATCATATATTAGCTAGGAGAAAACATTGCAACATGAAAATTGCTATTTCAAGTGCGGTAGGTATTCTAGAATCCAGCCCATGTAGCTTACACTATACAAGGTATTCATCAAGAAAAGGTAAAATCTGACTTTATTTTTGTAAAAAATCATATAAATATTTGCTTCCGCGCTTGAATTTTATAATTCTTTATCATATTTTAGCTAAAAGAAAACATTGTAACAAGAAAATTGCTATTTCAAGTGTGGCAGGTATTCTAGAATCTAACCCATGTAGCTTACAATATACAATGTATTCATCAAGAATAGGTAAAATCTGACTTTATTTTTGTAAAAAATCTTTTGAATATATGCTTCCGCGCCCGAATTTTATAATTTTTCATCATATTTTAGCTAAAAGAAAACATTGCAACAAGAAAACTGCTATTTAATGTGCGGTAGGTATTCTAGAATCGAGCCCATGTAGCTTGCAATATACAAGGTATTCATTAAGGAAAGGTAAATTTTGACTTTATTTTTGTAAGAAATCATATAAATATTTGCTTCCGCGCCCGAATTTTATAATTCTTCATCATTTTTTAGCTAAAAGAAAACATTGCAACAAGAAAATTGCTATTTCAAGTGTGGTAGGTATTCTAGAATACAGCCCATGTAGCTTACAATGTTGTATATGTATAATTCGGGCGCGGAAGCAAATATTTATATGATTCTTGACAAAACTAAAGTGAGAATTTACATTTTCTTGATGAATACGTTGTATATTGTAAGCTACATGGGCTGGATTCTAGAATACCTACCACTCTTGAAATAGCAATTTTCTTGTTGCAATGGTTTTTTTTAGCTAAAATATGATAAAAAATTATAAAATTCGGGCGCGGAAGTAAATATTTATATGATTTTTAACAAAAATAATGTCATATTTTACCTATTCTTCAAATGAATATTTTTGTTAAAACATTCATATTCATGCTTTAGGATCTATTCTATGGACAATATTAGCATTGGACATGCAAAAGTGACCATAACGTATTACCAATCAGATAATAAACATTCAATTTTCGAGTGTCATTTTATTGAATACGTTGTATATTGTAAGCTACATGGGCTGGATTCTAGAATAACTACCACACTTGAAATAGGAATTTTCTTGTTGCAATGTTTTCTTTTAGCTAAAATATGATGAAGAATTATAAAATTCGGGCGCGGAAGCAGCCCATGTAGCTTACAATATACAATATATTCATCAAGAATAAAATCTGACTTTATTTTTGTAAAAAACCATATAAATATTTGCTTCCGCTCCCGAATTTAATAATTCTTTATCATATATTAGCTAGGAGAAAACATTGCAACATGAAAATTGCTATTTCAAGTGCGGTAGGTATTCTAGAATCCAGCCCATGTAGCTTACACTATACAAGGTATTCATCAAGAAAAGGTAAAATCTGACTTTATTTTTGTAAAAAATCATATAAATATTTGCTTCCGCGCTTGAATTTTATAATTCTTTATCATATTGTAGCTATAAAAAAACATTGCAACAAGAAAATTGCTATTTCAATTGTGGTAGGTATTCTAGAATCTAGCCCATGTAGCTTACAATATACAACGTATACATCAAGAATAGGTAAAATCTGACTTTATTTTTGAAAAAGTCATATAAATATTTGCTTTTGCGCCCAAATTTTATAATTCTTCATCATATTTTAGCTAAAAGAAAACTTTGAAACGAGAAAATTGCTAATTCAAGTGTGGTAGGTATTCTATAATCCAGCTAATGTAGCTTACAATATACAACGTTTTCATCAAGAGTAGGTAGAATCTGAATTTATTTTTGTAAAAAATAATTTAAATATTTGCTTCCGTGCCCAAATTTTGTAATTCTTCATCATATTTTAGCGAAAAGAAAACATTGCAACATGAAAACTGCTATTTCATGTGTGGTAGGTGTTAAAGAATCCAGCTTATGTAGCTGACAATATACAACGGATTCATCAAGAATAAGTAAAATCTAACTTAATTTTTGTAAAAAATCATATAAATATTTGTTTCCGCGCCCGAATTTTATAATTGTTTATCATATTTTAGCTAAAAGAAAACATTGCAACATGAAAATTGGTTTTCTAAGTGCGGTAGGTATTCTAGAATCCAGCCCAGGTAGTTTACAATATACAACGTATTTATTAAAATGACACCCGAAAATTGAATGTTTATTATATGATTGGTACAACGTTATTGTCCCTTTTGCATGTCCAATGATAAATTATCCATAGTATAGATCCTAAAGCATGAATATGAATGTTTTAACAAAAATATCCATTTCAAGAATAGGTAAATTCTGACTTTATTTTTGTAAAAAAATTCCGTAAATATGTGCTACCGCTCCCGA
This sequence comes from Stenolophus ochropezus, assembly GCA_035578165.1. Lineage (NCBI taxonomy): Eukaryota > Metazoa > Arthropoda > Insecta > Coleoptera > Carabidae > Stenolophus > Stenolophus ochropezus. Next base: position 4,999 of record JAQOWZ010000158.1, on the reverse strand, counting down.
ATTTTAACATTTTTTATCATATTTTAGCTATAAGAAAACATTGCAACAAGAAAATTGCTATTTCAATTGTGGTAGGTATTCTAGAATCTAGCCCATGTAGCTTACAATATACAACGTATTTATCAAGAATAGGTAAAATCTGACTTTATTTTTGAAAAAGTCATATAAATATTTGCTTTCGCGCCCAAATTTTATAATTCTTCATCATATTAAAGCATGAATGTGAATGTTTTAACAAAAATATCCATTTCAAGAATAGGTAAAATCTGAGTTAATTTTTGTAAAAAATCATATAAATATTTGCTTCCGCGCCTGACTTTTATAATTTTTTCATCATGTTTTAGCTAAAAGAAAACATTGCAACAAGAAAATAGCTATTTCAAGTGTGGTAGGTATTCTAGAATCCAGCCCGTGTAGTTTACAATATACAACGTATTCATCAAGAATAGGTAAAATCTGAGTTTATTTCTGTAATAAATCATAAAAATATTTGCTTCTGCGCCCGAATTTTATAATTTTTCATCATATTTTATCCACAGTATAGGTCCAAAAGCATGTTTATGAATGTTTTAACAAAAATATCCATTGCAAGAATAGGTAAAATCTGACTTTATTTTTGTAAAAAACATAAATATTTGCTTCCGCGCCCGAATTTTATGATTTTTTTTATCATAAGTTAGGTAAAAGAAAACATTGCAACTAGAAAGTTGTTATTTCAAGTGTGGTAGGTATTATAGAATCCAGCCAATGAAACTTACAATATACAACGTATTCATCAAAAATAGGTATAATCTGACTTTATTTTTGTAAAAAATTATATAAATATTTGCTTCCGCGCCCGAATTTTATAATTTGTCATCATATTTTCTCCACAGTATAGGTCCAAAAGCATGTTTATGAATGTTTTAAAAAAAATATCCATTTCAAAAATAGGTAAAATCTGACTTTATTTTTGTAAGAAATCATATAAATATTTGCTTCCGCGCCCGATTTTTATGATTTTTTACCATATTTTAGCTAAAAGAAAACATTGCAAAAAGAACATTGCTATTTCATGTGTGTTAGGTATTCTAGAATCCAGCCCATGTAACTTACAACATACAACATATTCATCAAAAATAGGTAAAATCTGACTTTTTTTTGTAAAAAATCATATAAATATTTGCTTCCGCGCCCGAATTTTATAATTTTTCATCATATTTTTTCCACAGTATAGGTCTAAAAGCATGTTTATGAATGTTTCAACAAAAATATCCATTTCAAGAATAGGTGAAATCTGACTTTTTTTTGTAAAAAATCATTTAAATATTTGCTTCCGCGCCCGAATTTTATAATTTTTCATCATATTTTATCCACAGTATAGGTCCAAAAGCATATTTATGAATGTTTTAACAAAAATATTCATTTCAAGAATAGGTAAAATCTGCCTTTATTTTTGTAAAAAATCATATAAATATTTGCTTCCGCGCCCGAATTTTATAATTTTTCATCATATTTTATCCATAGTATAGGTCCAAAAGCATGTTTATGAACGTTTTAAAAAAAATATCAATTTCAAAAAAATGTAAAATCTGACTTTATTTTTGTAAAAAATCATATAAATATTTGCTTCCGCGCCCGAATTTTATAATTTTTCATCATATTTTATCCATAGTATAGGTCTAAAAGCATGTTTATGAACGTTTTAACAAAAATATCTATTTCAAAAATAGGTAAAATCTGACTTTATTTTTGTAAAAAATTATATAAATATTTGCTTCCGCGCCCGAATTTTATGATTTTTTATCATATTTTAGCTAAAAGAAAACATTGCAACAAGAACATTGCTATTTTAAGTGTGTTAGGTATTCTAGAATCCAGCCCATGTAGCTTACAATATACAACGTATTCATGAAAAATAGTTAAAATCTGACTTTATTTTTGTAAAAAATGAAATTTGCTTCCGCGCCCGAATTTTATAATTTTTCATCATATTTTATCTACAGTTTAGGTCCAAAAGCATGTTTATGAATGTATTAACAAAAATATCCATTTCAAGAATATGTAAAATCTGACTTTATTTTTGTAAAAAACATAAATATTTGCTTCCGCGCCCGAATTTTATGATTTTTCATCATATTTTAGCTAAAAAAAAACATTGCAACAAGAAAATTGCTATTTCAAGTGTGGTAGGTATTCTAGAATCCAGCCAATGAAGCTAACAATATACAACGTATTCATCAAAAATAGGTAAAATCTGACTTTATTTTTATAAAAAATTATATTTGCTTCCGCGCCCGAATTTTATAATTTTTCATCATATTTTATCCATAGTATAGGTCCAAAAGCATGTTTATGAATGTTTTAACAAAAATATCAATTTCAAAAATAGGTAAAATCTGACTTTATTTTTGTAAAAAATCATATAAATATTTGCTTCCGCGCCCGATTTTTATGATTTTTCATCATATTTTAGCTAAAAGAAAACATTGCTAAAAGAAAATTGCTATTTCAAGTGTGTTAGGAATTCTAGAATCCAACCCATGTAGCTTACAATATACAACGTATTCATCAAAAATAGGTATCTTCTGACTTTTTTTTTGTAAAAAATCATATAAATATTTGCTTCCGCGCCCGAATTTTATAATTTTTCATCATATTTTATCCACAGTATAGGTCCAAAAGCATGTTTATGAATATTTTAACAAAAATATCCATTTCAAGAATAGGTAAAATCTGACTTTATTTTTGTATAAAATCATGTAAATATTTGCTTCCGCGCCCGAATTTCATGATTTTTCATCATAATTTAGGTAAAAGAAAACATTGCAACAAGAAAATTGCTATTTCAAGTGTAGTAGGTATGCTAGAATCCAGCAAATGAAGCTTGCAATATACAACGTATTCATCAAAAATAGATGAAATCAGACTTTTTTTTTGTAAAAAATTATATAAATATATGCTTCCGCGCCCGAATTTTATAATTTTTCATCATATTTTATCCATAGTATAGGTCCAAAAGCATGTTTATGAACGTTTTAACAAAAATATCCATTTCAAAAATAGGTAAAATCCGACTTTATTTTTGTAAAAAATCATATAAATATTTGCTTCCGCGCCCGAATTTTATGAATTTTTATCATATTTTAGCTAAAAGTAAACATTGAAGCAAGAAAATTGATATTTCAAGTGTGTTAGGTATTCTAGAATCCAGCCCATGTAGCTTACAATATACAACGTATTCATCAAAAATAGATGAAATCAGACTTTTTTTTTGTAAAAAATTATATAAATATATGCTTCCGCGCCCGAATATTATAATTTTTTATCATATTTTATCCACAGTATAGGTCCAAAAGCATGTTTATGAATATTTTACCAAAAATATCCATTTCAAGAATAGGTAAAATCTGACTTTATTTTTGTAAAAAATCATGTAAATATTTGCTTCCGCGCCCGAATTTTATGATTTTTCATCATAATTTAGGTAAAAGAAAACATTGCAACAAGAAAATTGCTATTTCAAGTGTAGTAGGTATTCTAGAATCCAGCCAATGAAGCTTACAATATACAACGTATTCATCAAAAATAGGTAAAATCTGACTTTATTTTTGTAAAAAATTGTATAAATATTTGCTTTCGCGCCCGAATTTTATAATTTTTTATTATATTTTATCCATAGTATAGGTCCAAAAGCATGTTTATGAACGTTTTAACAAAAATATCCATTTCAAAAATAGGTAAAATCCGACTTTATTTTTGTAAAAAATTATATAAATATTTGCTTCCGCGCCCGAATTTTATGATTTTTCATCATATTTTAGCTAAAAGAAAACATTGCAACAAGAAAATTGCAATTTCAAGTGTGGTAGGTATTCTAGAATCCAGCCAATGAAGCTAACAATATACAACGTATTCATCAAAAATAGGTAAAATCTGACTTTATTTTTATAAAAAATTATATTTGCTTCCGCGCCCGAATTTTATAATTTTTCATCATATTTTATCCATAGTATAGGTCCAAAAGCATGTTTATGAATGTTTTAACAAAAATATCCATTTCAAAAATGGGTAAAATCTGACTTTATTTTTATAAAAAATCATATAAATATTTGCTTCCGCGCCCAAATTTTTGATTTATCATCATATTTTAGCTAAAAGAAAACAATGCAAAAAGAAAATTGCTATTTCAAGTGTGTTAGGTATTCTAGAATCCAGCCCATGTAGCTTACAATATACAACGTATTCATGAAAAATAGGTAAAATCTGACATTTTTTTTTTGTAAAAAATCATTTAAATATTTCTTCCGCGCCCGAATTTTATAATTTTTTATCATATTTTATCCACAGTATAGGTCTAAAAGCATGTTTATGAATGTTTCAACAAAAATATCCATTACAAGAATAGGTAATATCTGACTTTATTATTGTGAAAAATCATATAAATATTTGCTTTCGCGCCCGAATTTTATGATTTTTCATCATATATTAGCTAAAAGAAAACATTGCAACAAGAAAATTGTTATTTCAAGTGTGGTAGGCATTCTAGAATCCAGCCAATTAAGCTTACAATATACAACGTAATCATCAAAAATAGGTAAAATCTGACTTTATTTTTATAAAAAATTATATTTGCTTCCGCGCCCGAATTTTATAATTTTTCATCATATTTTATCCATAGTATAGGTCCAAAAGCATGTTTATGAATGTTTTAACAAAAATATCAATTTCAAAAATAGGTAAAATCTGACTTTATTTTTGTAAAAAATCATATAATTATTTGCTTCCGCGCCCGATTTTTATGATTTTTCATCATATTTTAGCTAGAAGAAAACATTGCAACAAGAAAATTGCTATTTCAAGTGTGTTAGGTATTCTAGACTCCAGCCCATGTAGCTTACAATATACAACGTATTCATCAAAAATAGGTAAAATCTGACTTTTTTTTTGTTAACAATCATATAAATATTTGCTTTCGCGCCCGAATTTTATAATTTTTCATCATATTTTATCCACAGTA